>CM076575.1:1538143800-1538268800 GCA_034641835.2 Pinus albicaulis | reverse complement strand
AAGGTTAAGTAGGTCTGAAGAAAGAATCATTTTTGCAGTCATTGCAACAGAGGTGGACATCGGAGAGACACATGTTGGGAGCTCCATCCATAGTAGTGACTCAATAAGGACAAAGCATCTATGTAGGAACAAGTCAATGAGGCTTTTCAACAAGCGAATCCACCATAGGGAGATGAGCCATTCACTAATTTGAGTGAGAGATGATTTTATTAGATATAGTAGCTTGTCATGGTTGCATTTTGTAAATCATATGTTGTGAAATTATTTTAAAAGTAATTATGTGTTTTCCATCACTTGTGAAAGAAAAATGATGACATTTTGGCCTTTGTTAATAGCTGGGGTATTGGTTTTTGTTATGATTTTCATGTAAACTTTACCAGTGAGTGTGTTGTAAACTACTGGAAAGTAGGTGATTTTCTTGGGTCATGTTTGGTCTTGTAAGAGAACATCTATTTTGCAAATATGTACTGCATGATACACATGTCATTTCATCACTTATGGCTCTGAAGAAAAAAGGTGAAGGAGAAGGAATGTGGCTAGTTAGGGAACTTGTTGTATATATGAGAGAGTACAATAGATTGTAAATAGTTTTCATGACTATGGAGGACCAAAAGCTCCTTAGTAGGGAGTGATGATCCAGGTGGCTCTAGTAATGCTTAGAAGTCGAAGATGGCTTAGGAAACACTCAAGAATAAAAGTTCTTGGATTTACATGAAACTAAGGTTATATCGAAGAGCTCATTGCAAGCTTTCCAACGACACAAACGACATCTCAATTCGAGTTTGTATGCTAAATATATTTGTAGTAAACGTTCTTGTCAAACTTAGCAAAAATTCGAAAGTCAACTCATGACATAAAAAATCTGTTGACATCAACATGTAGAGATGGAACCACCATACAATCCAGTCAGTAGCCACATTTGGTAAGTGATGTGTCACTAGAGGTGAGGTGGTGTTTCCATAGAAGACACGTGGCATGCAGTCAACATATAAGTGGCACATTCATAACTCGACACATGGCGCCCAATCAATGGTTGAAATGGAAACTAAGTGACCAATCCAAGGCCACCACACGGAAACACCTAGTTAGCCAATTAAATTTGGCACATGACCATATTCAGTTGGTATTTGTGCGACTTCATTATGGTTTGCAACTTCATTTTGTTTTGTGTGCAAAGTTCATACTTTGGTGGGTGATATGGTTATAACTAATATCATTTATATATGACGTGGCATTGCCAGAAGAAGACATGTGGAACCCAGTCAATGGTTGAAGTGGAAAATAAGTGACCAATCCAAGGTCACCACATGGCAACACTTAGTTGGAATATTAAATCTAGCATATGACCACATTCCGTTGGGATGTGTGCAACTTCATTATTTTTTCCAGCTTCATTTTGTTTTATGTGCAAATTTCATATGTTGGTGGGTGAATATGGTTATAACTAAGACCTCTGTGTGTGTGTGTGTTTGTTTGTTTTTAAACCAAAAGGAGAAAGCTCGCATGGTTTGAACCCAAGACCTACCGCACCACCGAAAACTTAATATACATGCACTAACCAACATTCCAAGTTGAGAATTTGTTAAATATTCCCTAAAAAAATTATTTAAACCTTCCTTTATCATAAGCATGGGACGAAGGAGGAGGTGGGGCCATGGAGAGTAAGGCATATCATCGTTTGGACAAATGGCGGGCTGAGAGGGGTCCCTCACAGGCATGAATCCCAATACAAATTCCAAGAATATTCCAAGGGAATATTCTATGGAGTATTCTAGCAATAGAATCTTGAGGAATCTTTGAGATTCCCTTGGAGGCTGAATTGTTTTTTACTGAGGAAAAAGTATATCCAATTTATACTCACTTTAGCCAGCATTTCACAAGGAGTGCGATGGCAAGATCAATTTCCACATATGAGTAGCATATCTTCAATCAAATTTCAAAGAGAAGACTTTTTGGAATCATGAGGAATCTAAAAGATTCCCTTGGAGCCAAATTTTCATAGTGACAGAGTTATGTCGAGTTAAAATCAAATTAATTAGAATTTCACAGGGAACGTAATGGTCTAATTAGTTTCCTCATCTGAGTGATAGATATTTAGTTGAATTACATATATTAATATTTGTGGAATCATGAGAAATGTAGAAGATTCCCTTGGGGCCAAATTTTCACAATTTTAGAACTAGGACGAATTTATACTCACTCATTTTTTTGCAAGGAGTGTAGTGGTGATGTTAGATTTGTCATTTAAGCAGCAAAATTCTAGTTAAACAGCAAGAAGGAATATTTTGGGAATATTTGAGATTTCCGAGGGCCTAAGTTTTGACCGAAGAAAAAAGAGGTCGAGTTTACATACATTTGACACGATTTCGCACCAGGAATTCAATAGTGCAGTCAATTTATTTAGTATAGGTGCGCATTTTCAATCCATCCCCAGAAATGGAGGTTTAACATGGCTTTTGTACATGCATTTAATTTGAATTTTGTTGAATATTAATCAAAGCGGCCTCCCCACATTGAGCAGAGCCAAAGACATAACTGACATTGGGTGGACTTCGTTATCAAGTTGTGTGTGTTCTTTGATTTGATGGATGCCACAATGTTTACTCTTATTTAAAGTATGCAAGTGTGGATTTTCATGCTCTTTCACATGCAATTATGCTAACATCACAAAAGTAAAAGATCTTGGTTAATCTTGGTAGCCAAGAGAATCTCAATCATTGTATTTGTATCATTATATATTTATTGTAAAGTGAAAAAGAGAAAAAGAGAAATTATTTTTGAAGCATGGGTCTCATGCTCCTTTTATTTTTCAACTGGTTTAAAGCATCTTATTCATGCTTTTAGGGTTAATTGAGTAATTCGAGTCTTTAATATATGTATAAGACCCTTATAGAGAAAATTTTATCAAGGAAGAAATACTATTTTTTGAGTTGAAATTGTCAAATTTGGACTCCCAACACCAAGTCTACCTTGGTAGTGAACTAAACCTAGAAGAGACCCATTTGATCCTTGAATAAGGTATAAATATGAGGAGACTTTGACCTATTTTGTATCCATCCATAATATATTTTTATCTAAAAAAAATTTCAGAAGAAAAGGAAAAGCAGAAAAAAGAAGAAAGGAAGAGAATCCAAGCGAAGGAGATAAAGGTTTATTTTGACATAATTCAACTCACACGTGTGATATTTTCTAGGGTTTATTATATGCTACAGATTGAAATTGCAGGCTAAGAGTTGTAGGACCGAAGTCATAGGCTGAGACCTTGGAAAAAACTTTGACTTATGTTGACTTGGATAAACTTTGACACTTTTGGAGGAGATACTTTGGATCGCTGACTTGTTGCTTGGTGGAAGTTCTTGGTCTTGTTTTGGGGTGTCATATGTCTCATTTTTTACTTGGTTCTATATAGAGAAGATTTTTATTGGGTTTTCCCCTAGCTGAGAGTCTATATCTTGTTTCTTTTTTTCTTGTGATATTTATATAATTTTGAATTGGTAATTTCTTGATGGAAGAAGAAACAATAAAGAATTAAAAGGCCAACAAATAATCACAAGTAATTATCAAGAAAAGAGAATCAAAACCCAAATTTCTATCTACATTGATTTTTCAACATGGAATCAGAGTTAAGGTTAAGGAAGGATGATTTTAATATCTCCTCTTTGTCCATATCTTTGAAGACTCCCTTGAAGAATTCCTTGAAAAAATTATCTACAATGGCTAGATATATGAAGAATGAAATAAATACTATTGGAATATTTTTGATATTTACCTAATATTGTGTAATTAAGTTCATCTAAAGACTATGTAAGGGTATCATTGATAAATGATTATTTTCCCCTCTCACAGGTACTTCTGATAATGAAGAGGTAGGGATAATTGATAGTGGATCCTGAAGACACATGACATGCGAATGTGGTCAACTACAAGCTATATCAAAGGGAAATGCCTCTCATTCAATGGATCTTCGAGATAAAACGAGATATTTGATCAAGGGATTTGGGTCGACATATTTGAAGCTTGAAGGTGGTGGAAATATACATCTCAACAACATATTATTGATTCTGGGTTAAAGGAAAAACTTACTCTATATTTATTGTCTAGAAGATAAAGGGGATATAATTTCTTTCATAGATGGCAAGTTTCTTATTTTGGGAAAGGATTCTAGCATTGATAGCGCTACATTTATTGGGATTCATGAGTGGAGTTTGTATTGGCTACTAACACCTCTGCCTCAAGTTCTTATACACTTGGATATTATCCCTTCTAAGCTTTTTCATAAAAGGGACAACCACCTACACTATAAAATATTTCACTCTTTAAGTTGTTGGGAAAAATACTGAGAGGGGGGGGTGAATCAGTATTTACTGCATATTCAAAACTTTTACTTTTTCTTGCTTCTAAAACCCATACTCTACTTTCTTGAAACAGACTCGCGTATATACGCGGATACCCTTTATGAAACTCGCGTATACACAGATATCTAATTATGTCATTAATTCTTCACTTATATCATTCCATCATTCATTCATCAGATGTTTAATAAACAGTAAACATGTGCAGTAAGAACAATAAAACCATCACACAAAGCATCACACATGAACACTGTGATTTTTAGGTGGAAACCCAAGTCGGGAGAAAACCACCGCCGTCGTTGCTCAGCCTCAATATTTTATTATAGAGAAAACATCTACAACACATAAAATAAAAAAGGGTATTTTATCAAAGACGCAGCACCCACCTCGCTTGCCACTGCCACCCCCTCCGGAAGGGCTATCCAACCTCTCGACTCTCGCTCATTTGCCCTCTCCTGGAAGGGAGCTACGACCCCCTGATCTCGTTTACCAGCCTCACCTGGAAGGGAGCTACAACCCTCTGACTGAAGGCTACAACCCTCAGCACCTCTATGGACCACGTTTCATCAATTTTCACACTGGATCCAAAGCTTCCTTTAGGACACCACTTGCAGGCCACGTTTCATCATATTTTCAAACTAGACCCTTTCTATACTTTTAAGCATAGTCAACCATGAAACAGATATATATAACTTACTGACATATATCAGTAAACCAGCAAAACAGATCAGACATTTCTTACCACATACTTCAGCAAACCCTAGTTTGCATACATGCTTTCCTTTCTCTGATGTCGTGTATATATGCGCTTCCGTCCACATAAACCAGCGTATACTTTAGTACAAATTACAGAGCTAATTTTATTGCGCATACGCGCTTTCTCTTCAGCGAAGCCGCGTATATACGCACTTCCTATTCGACAAACTAGCGTATGGTTCTTCAAACTTATATGTCATTGCAATTCTTCACTGCAGATACATCACTTCAGATTTTACCCTTTCCCTCAAACAGATGTTCGCCTAGATGTTCGCCTCATCATAGATCTAATCATTCCATAAACAGATCTAGCAAATACAATTATATTTCAGATCTAGATCCCCTTCTTCATCATTGGTGCATCATACATTCAGATCTATCATTCAACTGTAACCCTTTCCATTCAGATATACTTCAGAGAGAAGTATTCATTCAAGCTCAAACATCTTGCACCCATGCTTATGATTTGCACAATGAATTTCTTCTCTTTATATAGGTTTACCCTTTTTCAATACCATGAGCCAAAACCACATTACATCCGATGGTATTCCTGGATGGGGTTGTTTAGACGAATCATAACCCAATACAATGGGTCAATACCATGGTGGTTACCCCTGGTTTTGCACTTTTTGAGCGCTTTTGCCCATACGCGACTTGGCACGTTCTTTCTCGCGTGCATACGCGACTTCCCTTAGGAAAATCCGCGTATGCCTAGAGACATACTCTTTTCATCATAGATCTATCACATACTGAATTCCTTTCTTCATTGCCTTCTGTACTCACTGTAGATACATCAGATTTAGTTCATCAAGACATATTCAAGCACAACTTCATCAAGTAAGTTGCCATCATCTTCATCATATTGCTAACAAACATCATTTCATATCAGATTTACATCTTTTTCCATCAAGGACAACACCTGCCAACATTCTCATGTCTTCATCTTCATTCAGTGGGTTTCCATCAAGGACAACACTTTGCATCATATTGCCAACAATCTCCCCCTTTGGACTTGATGGCAACCATGATGGTGTTTGATCATCACAACAGATAGGTACATTAAGAATACAATGACACCATGTCACTCTCCCCATTTTTGACACCATTCTTTCTCTTCATTCAAACACCATGTCACTCTCCCCCTTTGAAATCAAGGGCAAAGGGCGGATCAAAACCAACACACTCTCCCCCTGTTCTGCAGATCTGATATACTAAAGTGACCAATCTCACCCTGAGTTCATGCTGAATCTTCAAAACATAATTTCAATGAAGTACATGACTATGACTTTCCTATCACCAATGACTCATAATTACATCAAAGATCCATCCAAGAGAATTTACATATGAGACTCAAGTACCCAACCAAGTGGGTTTACACATTTCAACTCAGCTACCCAACCAAGTGGGTTTACAAAATTTGACTCAGCTACCCAACCAAGTGGGTTTACAAATTTGACAAGTCCTTCACATAACTGAATAGTACAATTTTACATCATGGGTCTCAACAAGACCTTTTCACCAAATTACAAAAATGACCATTTAAGACCAACACCTAGAAAGTCCTCAAGAAAGAGAACATATTTCAGAACCATCATAATGCCAACAATGCATTATACTCAGCAAAGCTAATGCTCCCCCTGAAACTGTGCATCCAAGCATCCTTTTCATATGACTAAGGCTCCCCCTTAGTTTGTGCATCTTGAACACTTTCACCAACAAATCATCAAGGCATATTTATCAAAACATTAGAAATAGAATTATGAGAACTGGAACACCACCAGAGATACCAAACAGTATCAGAGATACCAAACAGCACTGCAGCTGTGTTGAAGATAGCTGACCCCAAACAGAAATTTGTCAGCAATCAGACATACGCGGTTTTATGTGCATGAAATCGCGTATATACGCGACTATGTCTCAGGAAACCCGTGTATCCAATACCATCTTATATATTTTAAGCAGATTTGTTCTTTTGACTGGCAGAGAACACTCCCAGCTTCTGTCTTAGATACTCGAACGCTTCCCTGGGCAGAGGTTTGGTAAAGATATCAGCAACTTGTTCTTTGGAGGGAACATACTCCAACTTCATTGTTTGCTCAAGCACTTGTTCACGTAAGAAGTGATACTTGATGGGAATGTGCTTGGTCTTTGAATGCATAACAGGATTCTTTGAAATACTGATGGCACTTGTATTGTCACACTTAATGGGGACAAGAGGTGTACATTTGATTTGAAAATCTTGTAAGGTTTGCATCATCCAAAGGAGTTGAGTGCAACAAGATACGGCAGCCACATATTCTGCCTCTGCTATAGATAAGGCAATATAATTTTTATTCTTGCTGAACCAAGATACTAATCGAGGTCCCATATAGAATGCACCACCACTAGTGCTTTTCCAATCATCAACAATTCTAGCCCAATCTGCATCAGTGTAAACATGAAGAGTAAGATCAACATTCTTTGGATACCATAGACCAAGGTCTTGAGTTCCTTGAAGATATTTGAAAATTCTTTTAACAGCTTGAAGGTGAGACTCTTTTGGATTAGCTTGGAATCGTCCAACAATCCCAACTGCATGCATAATGTCTGGTCTAGTCCCAGTGAGATAAAGTAGACTTCCTATCATTGATCTGTATTTTGGTTGATTCACCGTGGGAGAATCATCATGAGAACTGAGATTGCATCCGGTTATCATTGGTGTGCTTACAGGTTTGCATTCTTCCATGCCATACTTCTTCAGAATTTGCTTAAGATATTTTGCTTGTGATAGGAATATACCATCTGCAGTTTGATGCACTTGTAAGCCAAGAAAAAAATGTTAGTTCCCCAAGTAAGGACATTTCAAATTCTTGCTGCATGACAGAAGCAAATTTTTGACTCAAATATTCTTCGTTACTCCCAAAAATGATATCATCAACATATACAACCACAATCAATAGTTTATCATTTTCACCTTTTTTGTATAAGTTGCTATCAGCAGACCCCTTTGAAAATCCTTTTTGATGAAGATATTTGTCAAGACGATAATACCAAGCCCTTGGAGCTTGTTTGAAACCATATAGAGCCTTTTTAAGTCTACAAACAAGATTTGCATCATTTCCCAAAATGAATCCTTCCGGTTGTTCTATATATACTTCTTCTTCTAGATCACCATTAAGAAAAGCAAATTTAACATCCATTTGATAAACTTTGATTTGTTGATAACTTGAAAAAGCAAGAAACATTCTTATGGCTTCAAGTCTAGCTACAGGAGCAAAAGTTTCTTCAAAGTCTATACCTTATTTTTGAGTATACCCTTTGCAAACCAGTCTAGCTTTATTTCTTACAACATCCCCATTTTCATTTAACTTGTTCTTGAAAATCCATTTAGTTCCAATGACATTTTTATCATGTGGTCTTGGTACCAATTCCCAAGTATCATTCTTTTCAATTTGATCAAGCTCTTCATTCATGGCTTTCTTCCAACATTCATCTTTGCTAGCTTGATTGACATTGTGTGGTTCAATTGTGGATAGAAGTGCCAGATGACTAGAAGATCCCACAAGAGTTCTCCTTGTTCGTACACCTGATTCCTTGTCTCCCAAAATTTGAGATTCAGGATGATTCTTTTGAACATATCTGGAAGGAGCTTTTTCAGATAGATCATCTTCAGGTTCTTCATTGGATCCACTATCTATATCATTTCTATTTGATGTAGAAGGACATAGGTCACCATCATCTTCTTTTTTTGTTTGTTTTTCTTCTTTAGGAGCTGCAGGAGACTCATCAATAACAACATCAATACATTCAACAATCTTTCGAAGCCTTTTATTGTAACATTTGCATGCTTTGCTTGAGGATGAGTAACCAAGAAATATCCCTTCATATGATCTAGGTTCAAACTTGCCAAGCTTTTCATCATTATTTTTGATAAAGCATTTACTCCCAAAAACTCTAAAATGCTTCACAAAGGGAGAATTACCATACCAGAGTTCATATGGAGTTTTGTCACTATTTACCCGAACATGAGCCTTGTTGAGAATGTTAGTTGTTGTATGTGCTGCTTCACCCCAGAACATGTCAGGAGTTCCAGAATCATCGAGCATAGCTCTAGCCATTTGTTGAATTGTTCTATTCATTCTTTCTTCTACGCCATTTTGTTGTGGAGTGCCTGCTACAGAGAATTGTCTTTTTATGCCATGTTGTTCACAAAATTCAAAGAATTAATTTGATGTATATTATCCTCCTCGATCAGATCTAAGAGACTTGATTTTTAGATCTAATTCATTTTCAACTAATGCTTTGAAGATCTTAAATTTTTCAAATGCTTCATCTTTGTGTTTAATGAGCCCGATCCAACACATTCTAGAGTAATCATCAATGAATAAGATATAGTATTCTTCCCCACATGGTGAATTTTTCCTCATAGGTCCACATATGTCAGTATGAATGAGTTCAAGAGGCTCACTTGATGATCCTTCTTTGGCATTAAATCGTACTCTGGTCCGCTTACCGAATTGACAAGATTTGCATATGATACTTTCTGGTAGATTAATATTGGGAAGACCACGAACAGCTTGAAGTCTGCTTGCTTTGTTGATTTGGGAGAAGCTCAGATGCCCCAGCCTTCTATGCCATAGCCAATTTTCTGAAGACTTGCTCAAGTAACATTGATCTATGTCGTTCAGTACATACAGGTTGCTTGGATTTCTTTTTCCTTTTATAATGATTTTACCTGTATCGAGATCACGAACCACACATTCTTTTGAACTAAAGACCACTTTTGTTCCTTGATCACAGATTTGACTTACACTTAATAGGTTATGCCTTAATCCATCCACATACATGACATCATTAGCCTTCACCTTTTATTTTAGAAACACTGACCCTTTTCCTTTAATTACAGCAGGAGTATCATTTCCAAATGTAACTTTCTTTTCCTTTTCTAGAGAATTATATGTAAGGAGTTTGCTTTTGTCACCTATCATGTGTCTTGAGCACCCACTATCAATGTACCATTGATTTTCTTCACCTTCTGCAAATAATGCTATCCCACAATTTTCGACCGGTATTTCTTTCTTTTTCCACACTTTAGAGCTTGAGGGAACATTTTCTTTTGGCTGGACCTTGCTCCTGCATTCAGATTCTTCATGACCAAAGTTATTGCAATAAGTACATTCAACTTCATTTTGAAGAGGAGAAAAGTTTTTATAGGTGTTCCTCTTTGGTTCAATATTTATTCTTTTCTTTCTTGCTTCTCTTGTCATGATGGTTTTATATGCAACACATTGAACAGCTTTATGACCAAAATTGTGACATGAGAAACATTGTCCATTGAAGTAGAAATTTCTGCGATCATGAAATATTCTATTTGAGTTTACCTGTTGGTTGTAGCTTCTTTGAAAGATCTCCTTGTTAGTGTTATTTGAATTGAGATGATCATGCTTTACCTAGAAATATCCTTTGTTCCCTTGCTGAGTGGCTGAATGTAGTGCACCAGTTGTCGCTGCTTTCAGATAATTTGGTGCTGAAGTCTGGGAAGATTCCCCAGTATATCCAAGACCTGTTTTTATAAGAGGAGACCGTTGTATCTTGATAATCTCATCTAAGGTTTCTGAACCTTTAGCAAATTTAAGATTGAGAGTTTTTGCTTTCTCATTATCTTTCCTTAGACTTACTATTTCACACTCAAATTCCTCAATGCGTTTTTCCTTTGCTTCAAGCTGATTTTCAAGAGTCTCTATGATTATGTTCTTTTCTTCTAGGCTTACTTTGAGTTGATTGTTTTCTTCAAGAAAATCATTGTCTTCCAGAGCATCCACAAAAGTATCCTTTTCTTCTCTAGATTCTTTTGCCATGAGAAGTTTAATATTTTGTTCACATTCTTCCTCACTATCAGATGACCCATCACTGTCTTCATTAATATAGTAACTTTTTCTTGTGCTAGATCGATTCTTATTCCTGCTTGCTACTTCTTTTCCTTTAGCAGAAGTTTCTTTATAAGGACATTTTGCAGCATAATGACCAAATTTTCCACACTCAAAACATTTGAAGGGAAGCTTACCTTTGAATCTTCCAGTACCTAGTTGGAGTTTTCTCACAAAATTCTCTTCTTCTTCTTCGGATATATAGATGGATTCCTTGACAACTTCCTTTTCTTTTCCTTTTGAAGACGCCTTAAAAGCAGCTTCTTTTATTTGAGAAGGACCTCCTTGTCTCATTTCAAAAGCAGTCAGAATACCATGTAATTGAACAATAGTAAGAGTTTGTAGATCTTGCCTTTCTTCAATAGCTCAAACTTTAGAGTCAAATTTTGAAGTCAAGGATCTTAAGACTTTTTCCACCAGAGTAGTATCAGTTATGGTTTCACCCAAATTTCTTATCTGATTTACAATATCATCTAGACGAAGAAAGAAACTGGCAACACTTTCATCACTATGCATCTTCAAATTTTCATATTCAATTCTAAGAGTTTGGAGTTTTGCATTTTTTACCTTTGTATCTCCTTCATAGCTCAGAATGATTTTGTCCCATATTTCTTTTGCTGAACGTAGCTGCATTACTTTAGCAAATTCTGATTTAGACATGCTTCCTAACAAGACATTTACTACTTTGGCATTGATTTCATACGTCTTCCTTTCTGCTGCATCAGTAGGAATACTAGCTGGGTATTGATAACCTTCTTCCACGATTGCCCATACATCTGCACCAAGAATTTGCAGATAAGCTTTTTTTCGTACCTTCCAGAATATCAGATTGCTTCCATTGAATAGAGGTGGCTTTATAGACATTACTCCTTCTTGACTTCCCATTGCGACGGATCACCTTCAAACGATCAAGGCCTCTGCAGAAGGACTGGCTCTGATACCAATTTTTGGGAAAAATACTGAGAGGGGGGGGTGAATCGGTATTTACTGCATATTCAAAACTTTTACTTTTTCTTGCTTCTAAAACCCATATGCTACTTTCCTGAAACAGACTCGCGTATATACGCGGATACCCTTTATGAAACTCACGTATACACAGATATCTAATTATGTCATTAGTTCTTCACTTAAATCATTCCATCATTCATTCATCAGATGTTTAATAAACAGTAAACATGAACAGTAAGAACAGAGTAAACCATCACACAAAGTATCACACATGAACACCAGGATTTTTAGGTGGAAACCCAAGTCGGGAGAAAACCACCGCTGCAATTTCTCAGCCTTCAATATTTTATTATAGAGAAAACATCTACAACATATGTGCTGGTGCAGACTCCTACCAGCACGCAGGCACCCACCTGCGCTCGTTTACCAGCCTCTCCTGGAAGGGAGCTCCAACCCCCTGACTCGTTTACCGCCCTCCCCGGAGGGAGCTGGCGACCGTATCTCATTTACTGTGCTCACCGGGAAGGGAGCCACAACCCCCTCGATCGAAGGCTACAACCCTCAGCACCTCTATGGACCGCGTTTCATCAATTTTCACACTGGATCCAAAGCTTCCTTTAGGACACCACTTGCAGGCCACGTTTCATCATATTTTCAAACTGGACCCTTTCTATACTTTTAAGCACAGTCAACCATGAAACAGATACATATAACTTACTGACAGATATCAGTAAACCAGCAGAACAGATCAGACATATCTTACCACATACTTCAGCAAACCCTAGTTTGCATACGTGCTTTCCTTTCTCTGATGTCGCGTATATACGCGCTTCCGTCCACATAAACCAGTGTATACTTTAGTACAAATTACAGAGCTAATTTTATTGCACATACGCGCTTTCTCTTCAGCAAAGACGCGTATATACGCGCTTCCTCTTCGGCGAACTAGCGTATGGTTCTTCAAACTTATATGTCATTTCAATTCTTCACTGCAGATACATCACTTCAGATTTTACCCTTTCCCTCAGACAGATGTTCGCCTAGATGTTCGCCTCATCATAGATCTAATCATTCCATAAACAGATCTAGAAAATACAAGTATATTTCAGAACTAGATCCCCTTCTTCATCATTGGTGCATCATACATTCAGATCTATCATTCAACTGTAACCCTTTCCATTCAGATATACTTCATAGAGAAGTATTCATTCAAGCTTAGACATCTTGCACCCATGCTTATGATTTGCACAATGAATTTCTTCTCTTTATATAGGTTTACCCTTTTTCAATACCATGAGCCAAAACCACATTACATCCGATGGTATTCCTGGATGGGGTTGTTTAGACGAATCATAAACCAATACAATGGGTCAATACCATGGTGGTTACCCCTGGTTTTGCACTTTTTGAGCGCTTTTTTCCCATACGCGACTTGGCACATTCTTTCCCGCATGCATACGCGACTTCCCTTAGGAAAATTCGTGTATGCCTAGAGACATACTCTTTTCATCATAGATCTATCACATACTAAATTCCTTTCTTCATTGCCTTCTGTACTCACTGTAGATACATCAGATTTAGTTCATCAAGACATATTCAAGCACAACTTCATCAAGTAAGTTGCCATCATCTTCATCATATTGCTAACAAACATCATTTCATATCAGATTTACATCTTTTGCCATCAAGGACAACACCTGCCAACATTCTCATGTCTTCATCTTCATTCAGTGGGTTTTCATCAAGGACAACACTCTGCATCATATTGCCAACATAAGTAAGATGGTAAAAGGAATCCCCGATTTGAAAAAGACCATGAAGAAGTATGCAAGGGATGTGCTTTAGGAAAAAATGTGAATAATCCATTTACAAGCAATGACATCGGGTTTAAATAAATACTAGAACTCTTTCATTATGATGTATGTGGCCCAATGGAAAAAAAATCCCTTAGAAGTCATCAATATTATGTGACATTCATCGATGACCATTCAAGTAAAACATGGATTTATCTCCTCAAGTCTGATGATGAAGATTTTGAGAAATTCCAAGAATTAAAGGAAAATTTGGAGATCTTGATAGAAAGAAAGATAGAGACTGTAAGATATGAAAATTGTGGGGAATACACTTCCAAAAAACATATAACTTTTTTCAAGGAAGCAGGTATTAAGATGGAACTCATAGTTCCCTATAATCCTAAAAAAAATGGAGTGGTTGAAAGAAAGAGTAGAAAAAATGAAGAGTGTGTTAAATCCATTCTCCATGATCATCATCGTCCTAAATTATTATGGGGAGAATAAAAAATGACAATATTTTACATCCAAAATAAAATCTCTCATATAATTCTTGAAAATGAGTTGGAAGAAGCATTTTCAAGAAGGAATCCTAACATAGATGCTATTTAAATCTTTGGATGTCCAATTTACATTCACGTTCGAAAAGAAAACAGGAAGAAGTTGGAATCCACTAGAATGAAAATAATATTTTTTGGATATGGCTTGTCATATAAGGCCTAAAAATATAAATATTAATGGAGACTGGCATATTGAAGTCAACAAAAATGTAATTTTTGATGACAAAATTGCATACAAAAGGTCCAAGGAGATTCCCATTGAATCTGATGATGAATAAGTACCCCTCTTTGAGGAAGAAGAACATCATGACAAATATGAAGTACCTAAAGTAAATTAGGAAGTTTAAGGACCAAGTTAACCAATTCAAAAAAGTATCATTCCATAAATCCAAAAAGACTAGTGTGGTTAGGAGAAAATTGACAAGAAAGAAAAGTTCATGGAGCATGATCTAAAATTAAACATGAACACAAAATAATAAATATATAAACGTAAATATAGAGATGCAAAAAAATTAACACTTCATTTCATTGATATCAAATAACTGAAATATGCTTATAGACATAATGGAAATAAACTAGCTCGGGTTATAGTACCTTATCTCTAAGAAGAGATGTGGTGACTACATGCCTTTGAACTATGTTGCAATCAGGCTCAAGGGCCTTTTTATTATTTGAAAAAAAGAGAAAACCCTAAATAACAAAAACGCTAACCCCACGAGATGAAACAACAAGATTTTGTGGGCCCTATTTGGGTTAGTTAGGTAGCCAAATGGATACAATATGCATAACTTGGTCATATTGTATTCATTTGGCACTGTTGCAAAAGTAAATCCCCTCTGCACACAAAGTCGATCCCTCTAGCCCTAGGGTGTGTCTAACAACTATAGGAACATACAAACATTAAACTTCCTATATTGTAAATGATATTTAGAGCAAGGAAGATGACCTAGCTTTTTCTGATGCTATGTTGCCATCTTCTGTCAAAGCTTCTTGATGCGTCGCTCTCCTCAAGCTCGATACACGCTGCTACCAACATTTGATTACCTATATAGATAATCAAGAAACCACAACAAGAATAAAATCATGACAAACATAAAAAAATAACAACCTATCTAATTGATCAAGGAATGCTAGAAATCTCATTATAAATATAAACAAGAGTGGAAGATAAACATCAGTTGAATTTTATTATGAGAAATATAAGGCGATTTTACAACCAAGCCTTGATGTTGATGCTCTCCTTCAGCAGGTCTGTATCCAAGCATGTTTGCGACACCCTCATACACAAAGGTCTAATATCTCACTATGTTATTAACACACAAAAACAATCACACTCTACACTATTCTCCCAAAGCACTATAATTTCTTCTCCTCTATAACTAACTCTAACTAAGGAAGTAGAGGTGAAAGAGGTATTCTTATATAACAATGGAGGAGGAGGTTATGGACCCTCAAATAATGGGAAAAGAGATTATCCTTTGGAGTAGTTCCTATTTCCTGGGAACAAGAAGCCCACATGGGAATTCCTCAGCCATATCCTCAAAATAAACTTCCAACTCGCCACCTCGTGAAGTTTTTAGTTGTGGAAACTTTGTTTCTATTTTTAAAAACTTTCCAAAAGAGGATTGACGTGCGTCTAACATTAAGAAAAAGTTTCAATCGACATGGGTCCTAGTCCAAATATCTGTTATCAACACGGGTTAGACACTGAGACAAAGTGCCAACCTTGAAAACTAGGTTTTATAGGTATCTTCCAGAAAAGTTGTAAAGGGAGATGAATTAGCAGGCAAAGTGTGTTTCAGAGGTATGTATTCCATGCTTGGAAAGTACACAAGGGTCACTATATGGGTCCTTTAGGATCAAGGAATGGAGATTCCAAGGACAATAAAAAATTGTTGTGTAACATATGCCCCCTAAAGTATGAAGTCCAAACACAAGTGAGGGGTGAAATGATTTGCAAGTACGTGCAAGGAACTAGATGTTGTCATTGGGAGACCTGAAAATCAAGCATACATTGTAGTGTCCCTTCTTAGTGAGATAGCTTTGATGAAACTTAGAGATGGTGATTTTGATATAATGATATAATATTATGTATGAAAGACTTATGTACATGCTTATATGCTATGACCTGGTTTAGGTCACTTGGCTGTTGTGTGCTTATGACAATATCTATGGTTGCGTACACAATAATTGATTTTGGTTAAGAGCATATTAACAATGTTTTCTCTTTTGGTATCCTATTTTGGACATAGGTGTATAACATGAATGGTGATTCAGAATTGAGACACAGATCCATGGATGATCATGGTTAGATGGAACATATGGTTAATTATGATTTATGGATGATACATAATTTGTATGATTATATGTGCATAATATCGTACTAAGCATGATGTGGCAGGGAACTTGGTCATTGCCAACAAGGATGCTCAAGTTATAAATGACTGTGGAAGTCATTTCTCCAAAACGAAAAATGACTGTGGAAGTCATGCACAATATTTGGTAAAATTTGAATAAGTTAATTATGAAATTCATTTGATTTATTTGATCAATGAGTTTGTGATGTGTGCAGGTCTTGGAAGAAGACCTTACCAACGAACCATCAGATGGGTATGAGCTCACAATCAGTACCTTAAGGTGAAGCGCGGAGTTTCAAAGCAAAGTAGATGAGATGCCATGGAAATTAGGGCACGGAGTCCTAAGTCCATGAAATATAAAGACGTGGAGTCTTGGATATATAATAAAAGGATTAGGGCGCGGAGTCCTAAATCCATGAGATATAAAGACGTGGAGTCTTGAATCTATAATGAAAAGTTTGGGGCGCGGAGTCCTGAATATTTAAAAAGATCAAGGTGTGGAATCTTGGATCTTTCGAGTAGATCAGGGCATGGAGTCCTCAATCTACTAAGGCACAAAGATGCATACAATAGGGGTGCGGAATCCCTATTATCCAAAATACCACTCATGGGCAGCTCACATATGAATTTCCTTAATAATATCTCATTCCTAACAATTTTGGAGTGACTTTCTAAAAATAGAAAGTCATGCCTACTATTTCAAGTATGACTTTCCAAAAATAGTAAATCACCTCCAATCAATGGGTAAAAAAGTATACTTGAAGGAAAATCACTTAACTTATGATTAATCGATTGTAATAGTTCAATCTCAACTTAATCCTCAATATTATTAATATTATTAATATTATTATTATCTTTTATGAGACTATGATATTATTATTAAAAGGGAATTATATCTTCTCAATCACTTCACACCTCTCTCCTTCATGACTCTCATGGCTCTATGTAACTCTCTCTATTTTAAATATTACATTACACTCTCTTTTATGCACTCATCAATGAATGGCATATTCCTCTTACACTCATTAAATATATGTCATAAAATATTCCTCCTACACTCATTAAATATATGTCATAAAATATTCCTCTTACACTCACTTTAATGCATATGTTACACTCTCCTTAAATAAGGCATGCATGCCTCTCCTTAATGGCATAAGTTACAATCCTCTAAATGGAATACAATGCATGCATATTAATCCTCCTTTATGACAAGAATTGTTGCTCCTCCTATATATGAGTCTCATGTATTCTCATTTGGGGGGAGGAGGGGGTAATGCCAAGAGTGGAAGAGACTTGAGGAATATTGTGAGAGGGAGAGATATGGAGAATATCCAATTACTTCCAAAACAAATCTGAATTTCTTACGAATCTACTAAGTATCTATTGAGGTTGAACATGAGTGGTATTTAGAAGAAGTGAAAACTATATTCCTTAGTTTTCCTTGCATCTATCTCTCTATTATTGTATTTTGGTACTGTTTTTGAGCTTTTACAGCTCGGGGGTTCCAGGGGGAGGAGTTCTCCCTGGATATGGTTGGGTGGAAAACTGAATGGTTCAAATGAGTTGGTTAAGGGATCGAAGGTGGATCATATTCGCAACGATTGGAGCTAAATATCTCTTCAGGTATAATTTCCATTGTACTAAAATTATAGTATAGCTTTAGCATAAAATAAAAAGTAGACATTTAAATTGTTGTAAGCATCTAATTTTGGTTTAGGCTTATGTTATCTAGAATATTATTGATTAGTTAAAAATGAAGACTAGATTAATCTATATGTATGGATGTTTAGATCTCAATATTGGAGTTATTATTGGTGTAGTTTATGGTACTAATCTTGGTATTGTAGCATTTGAAAAAGGAAAGCCAAATATTGTTGAAGGTAATTACAATAAATTTATTCCAAAGGACTTGGGTAAGTATTTCATGATTTATGGTTTTGTTTCAAATAATTAATAGATGCATGTTTTATAAATGGTTTTAGGATAATTTGCAAAGTGTTTGACAAAATCTGTGAATGAGTAATGTTATCAATTTATTTATGCATCAATAAGTGCTAACTTGCAGCTTACATCAGAAGTAAGAAAATAGACATGTATCCAAAATATACTTGGAGGAATTACAGAATCAACCCTTAAAAGAAAATACAAAAATAATGGCAACTAAAATATAGTTTGGATGATCAAATGCTTGAGGTAAGTTGGAGATAAATTTCAGTTATGGCTTATGTTTCATATTCTTATTAATAACTCAATTTTTTGTTATTCAAGTTGTTGTAATAGTACTATCAGAATTTTGATAGAAAGCCTTAATGACTGTAGCATTCAGGGCTGCCATGTGTTTGTCAAATTGTAACAATTGGTTCAAAAAGCTTGTCAAATCATATGAATTAGGTTGTGGATGCTAAAATGTTTTAAGGACTCATATGGTGGATTTAGAAATGTGTGATTTCAATGAGCATATCTTAGTAGCATAACTTTAGGTTGTTTTTCCTCATGTAGAGGTGTAGTTGTAAGTTTTCATTCCATATGTTTGACAAAAGTCATAAATGAAACAGTTAGGCTATAAATTTGTTGTTTTCAAGAATCACATTTCTGGGCGTTTTGCATTCGATTCAGCCCAACATCAGGGGGTATCCGTGCCTATAGGTCATGTAACCCCTGATTTCATTCCAAAAAAATACTTTTCAGAGCCCAGATCGGAAATCTGGGCGATTTGGCAGATTGCTGCTATGAGTTATGTGCGCCTGTTGTTGAGTCTTTGCTGAAAAACTAAGATTATTTAGTCCCTGTTTTAAGATGGAAACATTTACAGTTTAAATTTTGAATTTTATGAGATAAATATGTTGAAGAATAATCTTAAATTCATTGTTGCTAAGTATTTGACAAAATGCCTCAATGACTTTTAATTGCGTGCTTGCAAAGTGTTTGTCATAAGGGCTGAATGAGTGTAGAGTGCATGTCTGCAAAGTGTTTGTCAAAAATCTTGAATGGATGTAGATTTTGTGCATATAAATTGTTAGTTTCAAATTCTTAGTTAGTCTTGTGTTTTTATGTTACTATAAATTTTAAATAAACTATTTAATGGGTGTAGCTTCCTATGTCTGCAAGTTTTTGGTATGAATGTGAAAATGAATTTAATAACTTGCTGAAGTGTGACTAAGAAAGTTGTTTCTTGTATTATCTAAAGCTTTCAAAATAAAAAGGGCCTTTTGTTGGAAACAATTTTACAGTGACTAATTTTTTAGGATTTTGTGCAAATGAGTATTAGTGATTATGTGACATCTACTTCTCTATCTTACTGATGGTGGGTAAGGTGGGTAAGGGGTGAAATGATTTGCAAGTACGTGCAAGGAACTAGACGTTGTCATTGGGAGACCTGAAAATCAAGCATACATATATATACATAACTAGAATATCTGATGAAAATACATGAATCAAGGTATGGACACAGCCATTCGAAAAAGATACCATGGTATGGTTGCAGTCATCCATCTGAGAAGGATCTCATATAGAATCATGGTATGGTCGCAGCCATCCATCTGAAATAAACATGTATCTAGTCATGGAAAAATCATATCGCCTTGCAACTTGGACTCTAGAAAATAAAATCCAATGTCTTGTGCTCCGTCACGATCCGATCAAGTACAATTTCAAGCATGTGAATAAATGAGTTGAAGTCGAACATGCAGGAAAATCACCCGATTACCAGCCAATGATGAAAGTTGTTAACAGGTGCGAGAGATACCACCAATAATTCCAATGGTTCTCAAGGTACTACTAGTACAATCCACTAAATATGAATAATAAGTTGAAGTTGAACACCCGTGAAATCACCCGATGAAAGGCCAATGATGTGAACCTGTCGTCGAATGTGAAGAACTTGCCATTGAGGCATGCAAGCTCTAAGGTACCAGATAGAAGTCTCTAGATCGACTTCCCAGATGATGAGTTGAAGTCGAAAGGAAGTGGTTCATCGAAGGAGGGTCATAACGAATCCCAAATCATCAACACGAAACAGAGAATTTGATATGAGTGTTAATCAAGACTGAAACAGAGGATTAGGGAATGTAAAAACTATAGAAGGATTTTCTCTTGAACATATTGGCAACACGACTCTAGGATTTGGTAGCATTTGACTCAAATAAGATCAGAGGTCACATTGACAATATTGGTAATAGAATGAGAGGCAAGTGGATTTCCCAAACCCATGGAGGAAAAGTGGCAGAGTGAAGATATCCCAACTCGACACAAACTGCAGATAAGTGTAATGTTCAAGGGTGACATACTGCCGAAACAACTTACGAATAACTTCCATTTACCCCCACGATTTTCGCGAGTACCTCTTTATTTTTACACAATCTTAAAGGGGATAAAATATTCCTGTCATATAACTTTGTCCTTCAGACAAATACATCCTGGTACATTTTACGAGCCCTAGGAAAGAGGAACTTTATAATCATCATGATGTTGATATTCGATGTCATTTAGTTTTAATGAGTCTGACAAAGGAGAAACTCAATGGCTTTTCATATTTAGAGAGTTTAAAAAGAAAAATCTAGATGGTCTCATTTTGTACGTAGTCTCACAGATCCAAAAAGGTAGAAAACAATATCTGAGAGAACCTATTAGTCGTTATTGGCTAAGGTATTTCTTTTTCGTAAATAATTTGTCCCAACCTAAAAAAGGGGTAAACGTATACTGGGTACATGAAATTTTGTAGCCTTTAATGAGTTCAAAACGATAAGATTCTCGGCAATCTTTTCAATTTTTGAGAGTTGGAAAAGCACTGAAAGTTGACTCCACCTAGAGGAACGAGTGGTATTAAGGGTAGCAAGTGGTTCTGGTGATAGTGGAACTACTAAGAACAAGTGAATTTCAAGAGGTTGGCTAACAAGACCACTCATTGCAATTTTTCGTCAGGAATGGGTAAAACAATCAAGTGAAGGTGTATGATCGACCAAGTAGATGGTAACGATGGAATGATAAAACCAAGGCTCAACTGGAAAAAAAGGCTGATAAAATGGAAATCACAAGAGGTAAAATAAGGATGGTTTTTGTTATCACCAAATTGATCTTGATTGGCTTCTCATCAATCAACTCAATGTAACTCTTTCAAACCACTTCTAACTGAATATTAGCCTCTTCAGTTTGAGAGGGCTCTCTCAAAGACGATTTATGATTTCGAATAAGGATAGTACTATATGGCTAACTCTATGGAATTTTAACTATTTTTGTATGGTTGCAGATTGAAAAGTTCAGGCTTGCTACCATTGGGCTTGTGGAGTCAACAATCAGTAGTTTTAGTGACAATGGTTCCTCACATGGAAGCTGAGGCAGATAGAGGTTTTCAACAGAGATAATTCACACACACAACATAGGAAAACACAGTCATTTCACCACTAAAGGAAGTCAAAGCATAATATTATAAATTATGAGTAATTAGAGAGTAAATATACTGCATGTGATTAAACATAAGATACAGATCAATAAGACATCAAAAAACCTCATGAGAATCTTAGGTCTAGAAGTAGAATGTCACTTTGTATTACTAATAATGGTAAAAAACATACAAGCAACAATTCGGTGCAAATATTATACAACCCTTTACTTCTTCGATGTAACTTTTTTCTATAAATAGACATTATCTACAATATGGATGATCTGTCTGGTGGCTAGATCCTTGAATTCGACTCTAACACCTATCACAACTGAAATGACTAAATTAAAACAAAAAACTCACAGCTATCCTTAAAGAAAACAAAATCCTAATAGGACTCTATCTCCTACTTATTAAATTCCTTTATCTTATCTATGAAAAAGTTACATAGTGGGTACATCATGAATGTCACATGCTCTAAGAACAAATAATCAAGTTCACCATCACTTTACATCTTTAAATCACCCCTATATTTGTGGAACATAACCCTACTTTTTAGGAATGGATGACCTTCATCGTTAACATTGTTTGAATGATGAGATGGATACATGGCACTCCCTTCGAGTCATAAAACTCTGCTAATCAGGTCTAGTGGCATGCTAGAGATCTCCAGCTGGAAAAAAATGTTGTTAAGATGCTCAAAATCCTTCAACAATTTCTCGCTACGAACACAGGGCAATTTCGTATCGAGTTTTAGTAGTGTCAGAAAAATGGCTTTTCCATCAATATTCTTGACTTCTTTGTTGTTCCAACGTATACCATGAAACTTTGCAAACCATCAATATCCATCCTTAAAACATGCCAAAACTGAGTTTAAATTCAAAAAATCACATACAGGAATTTTTGTAGCATATTTCTCACTTCAAGGCTGCAGTAAGCAACAAAATTGTGAAAAAAAACAGAAAATGATGTTTTCAAGATGGTCTTAAAAAACGGTTCTCCACCTGCAAAATTTGGGTTCTCTGTATGTTATGAACCTGAGAAAACATATTCCATCTTACCTTATTACTCTTGTGGTTTTTCCTCCTCATGTACTATCAGTTGACTAATGGGCTCCTCTACCACTATCATTTTCAATCCTTTCTTTTCCAACTCCACATTAATCATATGCAGTTGCTCCTGAAGATCTTTCACTTTGTCTTTTAATGCCCTGTTCTTGGATTGCAAGTGAAATTTTATCTTTTTGATGTGTTTGACCTCTCCTCTTAGTTGTTGAGTCCACTTTATAAACGTTTCTGTATTTTCCAAGGTCTTTTAATCCCTGATGACTTGATATTCCCAAATGTTTCTCATTTGCTCAAGCTGAACTTTCTCAAATCTGTGTTTCTTTGCCTCTTTCTTCAAAATTGATATCTCCTTACCTGCCACCTTCAACTTCTCTTTAAGGGTTTCAATTTTTTATTTTTAACTAATTTTCTCTTTACCCTTTCTTTTTTTGATAACCAAATCCTCTTTTGCAGGTGAAGACAATTCTATGATGCTTGGTGGCTAAGTAGTTTCATTTATCTTCTCAGTCTCTTTGCTGCTTTCCATGACCTTTCTTGCATGCCCAGTCATAGGCTTTCTAGGTTGAAACATGAAACCAACATCATCACCTACAAACCATAATTTTTTAGTTCTGTTACCTTTCTTCAAATCTCTTCCTCCATATTCAATTTCTTTAGCTTGGACAATGGGAATTTATTCAATGTCAATTGCATGCAAGATGTCCTCTAAGTTTCCTTTATGAAATGTTTAGCTCCTAGTGACTCTCTTTTTGCCTTGCTTGTTGAATGTTTTCTTATGTTTTCTAGGTGTTGTTTTAGGTGTGTCAATCTTCTACAAAGGCTCTGCCTCCATGCTGAGTGGTTTTGGACGAGATGATCTATTCCCTTCTGGAACTTCCTTTGCCATAGTTGGTGATGAAATGTTTCTAGTTTTGGAGGATCTCTTAGGAGTGATAGAATCAATTTCATAACCACTCATGAACAAAAAGGAAGTCCAATCTCTGTCTAGTCTCTTCAATTCCTCTAACACCAATAGCTTAATCAAACCATGATGAAAACATAATTTTCATTGCCTTCTTTTTTGATTTGAAACTTATATGACATTTTCCCTAGAATTCTATATAAATAAAAAGGAAATTCAAGTGACCTCTTACCCACAAAATGAAGTAGAAGTGTGAGATGATAGGATTAGACAATGTAAAACTGTCCTTCACAGGTAAAATACTTCTGGATGATCATCAACAGCTTTGAATAATTTTCCTTCATGAAACCCCTAAGGATAGCATTTGTCAAATAAATTTCACTATGTTCTGGTTTTATGAAATCTTTGCAATACTGCATTGTGAATTCGATGATTTTAAACCACTGTTACCCTCCTCTAGGGATTCTTGTTGCTAATGAAATGATGTATAGTGTCACTGTAAGGTTCAGAATTCCCACTTTTGAAGTTGTTCCTGTGAAACTGTTAGAAAAATACTTGGAAACCTGTAGATGAAAGCCCTGCAACCTCTGACGGAATTGCAAGCAATCAATTCTTCTGAAAACCTCCATGGCAGTTGAGTCTTAATTGAGAAAATTCATGTCCATGGGCTCATACTTGTGGCAATGACCACCTTTTTTTGTTTTCCTCCTTGCAGCCATGGGTGCTTTATATCTTCACAAACTCACTTTCTTGATGACACCTACAAAGTTCAAATCTTCCAGTAACCTACTTCGCTCAATGAAGCAGCTCTCCAGAGATCCAATTACATGCAAAGAGAAAGCGAAATATGACAAAAAGGCTAATTGGGGTAAGGTTTGATGATTTAAATGACATCTCATGCTTTAATCATGACACATGCTTGCCAAAAAGGGTAATGATTAACCTCAGACATGACTATGTACCTTTGAATTAACCATAACAGACTCGAATGACCACCACCCTAACTCCTCCAACCATGGAATGACATTTCATATTGAATTTGAATGGACAGGTAAGAAAACATATTTTTGTAGCGTAGTTGGCTTAACCTCTGATAGTTTCGCTACCAAACTATTAGGCAGTTTCATAGCGAAAACTATTGTTTTACTATATAAAATGCTACGGAAATTTGAAAATTTGACACAAGCGCCCTTTTTGAATTTAAATGCATGGGTAATGAAAACTGACACCATATGGGGATTGATGGGACGTGACATGACATTAGTGGAGGTGACCTTGAACCTTAGGATAACTTAAACATGTAGAAAATGAAATTTTCCTATACCAACTTGAAAAGGAGACATTATGCTTTTCATGAGTGAACTGTATGACCATGTCAAGTAATGTTTCACAATTTTATGAGTGATAATAGTTTCAATTTTACAAAAGCTTGAAATCAGGAAACTCTGCTTGAAGTTGGTTTCATTTTTACACAAGCTTGAAACGGAAACAAACTATGCATGAAATGGGTTTCATTTTTACACAAGATTGAATTTTTTTAGAAAAATATGCCTGAAATAAGTTTTCATGCCCCCAACATGATGACTCAATTTGAGGGACATGCCCCCCAAGATTTAGTCCATTCACCCAAGTAGACTATTGGTTACTAACAGGAGAGTGGAATGAAGGTTCAAATACGAGAGGTAAAAAGGAAGACTCAACTGGGATTTTACGAGATCTAATAAAAGACTCAAATTGAAAAGGGAACGTGTTTCATTTTTTAACAAGGTTGACACATTAAAATAACTATCCTTGTGATTTAATTCATTTTTTAACAAGGTTGACATAGAAAATGAACTATCCTCAGAAGAGCTTGTTTCATCTTTTAAGGAGCTTGACAAAAGAAAATGAACTATGCTCTATCACGATCTTGTTTTGTTTTTTAAAGAGCTTGACACAAGAAAACGAACTATGCTCTGAAGAAGCTTGTTTCATTTTTTAAGGAGCTTGACACAAGAAAAGGAACTATGCTCCGTCGAACTAATCATGATGAATAAGAATTCATGGCTTCTAAGAGTTTCTCATCTGATGGGAGAAGAACACTCTATAAGTTAGGATCCAATGCCCCGAGTACACGGTGTACTACCTCACTGACTGAATTATCAATGGACACAAACATGGAATAGGTGGCCACATAATTGACCTATGGCAGGGAAGATATCACCGGAAATTAAGGATCGGGAAGGGATGAAGTTAGAGCAGATGTCACATTAGGACCAAAGAAATAAAGCTGAACAATGGTCATGATCTGACCTTCATGTGGAAAACAGATCGCATGAAAGAGGGAGGAGACAAGTGTGCCCATGGCATAAGCATAGTCACGTCCCAGGAGTAAGTTAAAATCAAAAGGGCCTTGGACGACCATCATGTCTATATAGACAATATTTCCTCCGAAAATAATAGGTAACTTTGGAAGGATCCCTAACGGTTGACTTGTTCCTCTGTTAAAAGGCAACATATTTTGAGTAACAGGCACAAGCTATGGAGAACCAAAATATTGCCATGTAGTTTAGGACAGAATACTAATGAAGTCGCCTTCATCTATAGTTGTGCCTAGTACAACCAAATTGCAGGTCTATACAGTGATCTCAAAGGGCACGTAAGAAGGAAGATGATATCCTGTGAATCGACTCCAATCAATGGAAGCAACCAAACTACATGGAGGGGGTGCCATAAGAATACGAGGATTATCCCCCTGCATTATACAAGTGGAAAGACGATCCTCCTGGGCTCTGGGAATGAGATTAGGAGGATCACTTTCTGGAACTGTGGTGACAGGAGTCCGAGGATTACCCTCCTGGATCATGGAAACATGAGGATCACCCTCCGATCCTAGGGAATTAGAGGAAACAAAAATAACCTAATTGGGATGAGGCTCACTTTTGATAGAAAATACCTGATGAACTGTAGATGGAATCAGGTCGACCTTTTTCTCAACCAATGATTGGTCGGGAATGGACTCAGAAAACTGACTTTCAGAGAGAGCGGAATTTTTCAGATATTAATCCCTATCAATGGGTTGATCAACTATGGGAGGACTTGAAGAAAACTTCTAATAACGAATGGGAAGACAAGACTCAAAATTCAAAAGGGTATCCAATACTTTAGAGGCTTCATTCATATAAGGACATAGGTGAATGGGATGGCTCCCTTCACACAACCTACAGGGAAATTTATCTTACCTTGTTTCTTATGAGTCTCATTATCCTTAGCTAAAGACTCATCATCAACATGATGCCTAGAGGTTTATGATAAAGGATGAATTGGGTAAATGGGCCACACTTCTAGCACCTTGGGAATACCAGGGCAATCATGAATAAGGTGGTCAACATCGCATAGCTTGCAAGGGAATTTCACTTTGTGAGATGGAGTGGGATTATTCTCAGTATTAGTTGCACGGGTAGTAATAGTTGCTAATTTTCACCCTAACTTATTTTTCTTATTCTTCTTTGATTTATTCTTCTTCTTCTTATCCACCTCATTACTAGAATACATAATTTCACTAGGCAAAGTGGAAGAACTAGGTGAAGAAATAGGCAAAGAAGGTGAGGGGTCAACCTTATAATCAACATGGGGTTAACATGGTTGAGGTAGAGGAGAACTCAGTTGAGAAACCGTTGGGATGTTTGAAACCACAGGGGTCGAAAATAACCAAACCGACAGATAAATGGTTAATCCCGAGAGGGACAATGTCTCCATATATGGTGCACCAAGATTCCCAAATGAAGGAAAAGGACCAGGATTCTCATCTGAGGGGATTCCTTGGTTGATGAAATCTAGAAACGTCGCCATTGGAATCAACCCTAAATAATAACTAAGGAATGCAACTTTAACTAGGAATATTTCGTGGGAAGTCAATTTTAAGACACTGAAACAAAACTTTTCCTTTTCATGTTTTAAGAGTCGAGAAAAGGAAAAAAGGTGACTCTATTCACTTTCATTTTGAACAAGATCGAAAGGACAAGTGCTCAATGATATTTTCAAATTTAAAAAGTAAAGATCAAAAAATTACTACTCAGGATATTTAGACAAGAGGTTATACCAAGCTTCTGTGAACTACAATATACACCTTGCTGATCAAATGAAAGAGAAATGACCAAGGAATTAATGTACGTGCAGGAAGTCTCTCTAAATGCTATGTTCGGTGTATCATGATTACAGACCGACAGACTCGTCTTCTTATGGATAAAGGTTGCAGCCTATGAGGGTCTCCCTTTATATACTCGACGGTACCAGGATCACAAGTCCATACTAGCATTGTCTAATGCAATATTGTTACAAAGGACAGCTGCTAGGTTTAATGATGTTGGAACACGTCACTATCCTAGACCTCTAAATGTGAGCATTAAGTTTCAATGCTTCCTTAGGTTGATTGAATAAATTATAACGGTTTATCTTGAATTATGTCTAGGTTTCAAGGCCCTACTGCTGTCATCGGAGAACCTCTATATGTAGCTATATGAGAAAATAAATATTTCAATTTGATGAATGCTATATAGTTAAGGGAAGATTCTCAAACAATGATGCAACAAACAATAATACTGCAAATGAAACTTCTCCCATACTAGATGACGTTCACTATACAAAATTAATCTAAAACATTCAATGATGTGAATTATGCAATGTAATCTATGCAAAATCCTCTCTTCTAAAAAATATGCAATTGTAATCTATGCACAATTTCCTTTTCATTTTGAATGAATAAGAATGCACTCAATGAATTTTTCGATTAAATGAGAATCTACTTAATGCATGCTTTTAATGAAAGACAATGCACTCAAAGTGAATTTTAGTTTTCAATCATTAAAAAATGTAATCTAATTTCAATGATAAATTCCAAAAATGAATTTTCAATGCAACTTGATCTAATGCAGTTTAACGAGAAGAGAACTTTGAGACGAAAACTAAATGAATGCAAATTTTCTTAATGCAAAAAGGATGCAATCAAACATTAAGAATACAATCTCATTTTAAACACTTTGTAATGAAATTCCTCAAAAGGCTACAAGACATATGAGTTCAAACACAAAGAGGGATTCCAAAGCATGGGCTCAAAACAAGGCATTCATTCCCTTTTACATCAAGCAATCAGAAGACTTTTCAGCTAAACAATGACCAATGCAATCTATGCTCACAAGTGAATAAGTAGACCAAATGAACTTGGACAGACACTTGAGACTTAATCACTCAATCAACCATAAAGAAAAATGAAATCAACCAGTGATGGCTCACCAATTAAGGAGACTGACTCAATCAGTAGGGCGATGTCCTACGAAGCATGCAACTAGGCAATTGATGCATAATTCTAGAAAACCTAGGGTGTTGAAATGCACATCCCAATGGAAAGGAAAAAAACAACCAAAAACCAAGCCAATGAGCCTATCAAACCAACTTGAGTGAAGGGGAGAACATGTAAATCATTCAAAGAAAAGGACTGGAAGGGAAAGATACACTGGTGAAATACTTAGGGAAAAACCTTAATTTTTCACACACACTGGAATTGGCATGAATTTAGGGGATGAAACTAGCGCCAACAGCTCGATGGCACGGCTTTATAACTCACAACTAGCACCAATAGGTGCGACTGTCAGACAAATAAAAGCGGCAATTCCTGAAAAAGAAAAAAAACAAAGAATTTCTCCTAACTAAGACCAGACTCACCACTTCAAGCAAAAACTAAAAGATTGTAATTGATGAAAAACATAGGAACAACCAGGGAAATGGTTGTTTTACTAAACTCATAAAATTAATAAGACCTCAAAGAGTGACAAACTCAAAGGAAACTCCCCAGTGGAGTCACCAACTTGTTGCGCAGGTAAATTATCTCTTTGACATAGGCAACCCCTCTAGCCCTAAGGTGGGTCTAGGAACTACAGGAACATAATAACATCGACCTTCCTAGATTTTAAATGAAATTCAGAGCAAGTAAGATGACCTACCTTTTTATAATGCTATTTTTCCATCTTCTGTCAAAGCTTCTTGACATGTCGCTCTCCTCAAGCACGATACACGCTGCTACCAACGTTCGATTATCTGTACAGACAACTAAGACACCACGACAAGTGTAAAATCATGAAAAACATAAAACAATTACAACCTATCTAACTAATCAAGAAGTTCTATAAATCTCATTATAAATGTAATCAAGAGTGGAAGATAAACATCAGTTTCATTTTATTATGATAAAGACAAGGGGAGTTTACAACCAAGCCTTTATGTTGAGGCTCTCCTTTGGTAGGTTTGTATCCAAGCAAGTTTGTGACACCCTCATACACAAAGGTCTAAGATCTCACTATGTTCTTAACACACAAAAACAATCACTCTGCACTATTCTCCCGAAGCACTATAATTGCTTCTCCTCTCTAAATAACTCTAACTAAACCAGTAGAGGTGAAAGAGGTCTCCTTATATAACAATGGAGGAGGAGGTTATTGGCCCTCAAATGATGGGAAAAGAGCTTATCCTTTGAAGTAGTTCCTATTTCCTAGGAACAAGAAGCCCACATGGGAATTCCTCGGCCATATCCTCAAAATAAACTTCCAACTCGCCACCTCACGAAGCTTCTAGTTGTGGAAACTTTGTTTCTGTTTTTAAAAACTTTCCAAAAGAGGATCGACGTGGGTCTGAAATTAAGACAAAGTGTCAATCGGTGCGGGTCCCAGTGCAAATATCTGCTATCAGCACGGGTTAGACACTGAGACAAAGTGTCAACCTTGAAAACTAGGTTTTTATAGGTATCTTCCAGAAAATTTGTAAAGGAAGATGAATTAGCAGACAAAGTGTGTTTCAGGGGTATGTATTCCATGCTTGGAAAGTACACAAGGATCACTGTATGGGTCCTCCAGGATCAAGGAATGGGGAGTACAGGGATAGTGACAAATTTTTGTGTAACAAGTGCATATGTCACCTCATTGAAAATATATCTTAGAGTACTATATTATTTTTTTCCTAATGTGGACCTAAAAAAAACGTTGTTTAAGGGTTCAAAACTGCTCTTGAAGTTCAGGGCTTGAAAAACTGCTAGAAATAGTAAATGTTGTTATAAAAAAGGAAGTCGATGAAGGTTATTTGGGGTCTAGGTGGAATAGGCAGGTGGCCACCAATATCCACATGGATCAGTCCTCCCTCCTTAGTAAAAAATGGTCCCCATTTCATGGAGATCCTCCATGTGGTGAGGAAATGTCTGTTGAACCTGGTCCCTAGTGAACCACTTTCCTTGGTAAAGGAGTTGGCATGTTTTTACAACTCAATATAGCTAGATCCTCTGTTGGAAAATTTTCTTGATCTACATTTCCACGATTCTATTAGTTGTGCCCTATTCCATGCAATCTGTGTTTAAATTTGTTGGTGTCTGTTGTTCTGCATGTCGAATGTGTGCAGTAATGGTGGAAAGTATGGTCAAAGGCAGTCCACATTGAACACTGGGTGTAGGCCAAGGAACGAACAAATGTTGAGCTTGTAATAACTTTCCCCTATATCCTTGGTGATGTTGCATGACCCACATCGAAGCAGAAAAAGCTTGCACTGGGTCCCAACGAGGTGCTCCTTCTACAAATGTAGCCAAACTTTGTGGCCCACATGGAACTCATGTGGCACCTAAAGTTGATAATTTAATTGCTCGTACTTAGAATTTTCTCTGTCCAATATTTCATGGACCTACTGGCATATGTGTTGATTGTGCTCAATGAAGTTGTTAGCCTTGTCAGCTTCAGACTGGACATGAGCCGAATCTGCCTAAGTAGCTGCAAATGGTATGGACACATCAATGAAACATAGTTCTTGGAATCCCAACCCCGCCTGAAAGGGACTATGGCTGGTTGAGATATGGAGAGATATGTTGTAGTTGTGGTGGACATAGGGGAGGCTTTCATCCCATGTGTGTTGACTCTTCGAGCTGTACGTATGATATATTCATGAACTAGTAACCCAATCATGAAGATGTCTTTCCAAATTTGTTCTAAGGATGCACCATGCTTTTGACTCAGTGAATAACCTAAAAAACAAAACTCATTTCAACAGTTTAACCAATATAACCTACAACAAAAGAAGCATGAACAATAAATGCAAAACCAAGATATGCAAGTGAAAATGACATTCAGAGGACATAAAAAAATTGTGCAAGAGGGATTTGAGGCTCCTGGGATGGCCAAGCCCAAGGAGAGTCAGAGTCCTATGGAATAAATGAAACTTTCGATGCTAAAGATGGCGCCAAACATCATTATTTGAATCAATCCAAGTATATCCTTGCAATAAATGAAAATCAGGCTGCTAAATAACAAGTTTTCTCCATAACAAGACTAAAAAATACATGCTTCTAGAGGAAAATTTGAATTGGAAATTATACAAATTCATGGGGAAGAATTATTCTTGAAAGAAGGAATATTTTCCCTCCAAAACCCCTCAAATAGTGGTTCTGGTTTCCAACACAACAAATATGCATTAAATGTCAAAGAACACATTCCTATATTTTCTCAATCACTGGAGCTCTAGAATTTGTCAATAATTTCATGATATTTTTTTCATTTAATCTCCAATATTGATCTTCTTGTAGTAGGTATTAAGTCCCTAGATTATATCCTTCTCCAAATCTTCATAATATTCCCAATATTCTTGCAATATTCTTTAAAAATAAACAATAGTAGGCACAAATAAAAATTATATATAAACCTTACTAAGAACATATTAAAGCTAAAAAAACATTATTAAGTTTAAAATTAGAGGTTTAATATATCCTTCATGTGCATAAGAAAGGTTAGATGGGCCTTACTTTTTGTCTAATTTGAAGGCCCATCATAACTCCCTACTGAAACTGTTGCTCATCCTCTAAGCAACCTATTCATCCTCCTTTCCCTGTTATTCTTCATGTATGCTGACATGTTTCATGATTTGTTTGTTGGTTTATTTGATGCTATTTCTTCTTCTCTTCTTGCTACTCTTTTATCTAAATTTTTTCCCCTATCTCAGTTTCCCAAGGAATTCATAATGTAGGTTCACACTGCGTCTTTATCTTAGTTTATTCTTCAACTGTAATGTGTTCTATTTTTTAGGGTAACAACTTTCTTTTGGTTCATATTCTTGGCCACTTGGATCTCAGAAATTGAATGCAACCCCAAGTTAAATATCATCATCATACCCCCTTACCCTTTCAAAGAATCCCATATTGTTGCAATTTTAGAAAATGGCAAGCACTTCAGGATGTTGATGGATTCTCTCTATTTTGATGGGTTTTCTCATGTTAAATCCTCCTTCCATATTTTTAGACTATGAATTATGTCAATTTTATGTGAAAATCTAGGGTCTTACTTGTAGCAATTATTTTTTAATGTATAGGAGTTTCTGTGTCCTTGATACCTCCCAAAACCACACTGAATTTTCTCCCAACGTCGCTTCCTTCCAGACTTTGTAAAACTTTTCTCAGGAAACAAAACAGGTAATCTGGTGGAAAATAGTGGATGCTACAGGAAACAAAGTTTCCTACAGCAGCTTTGAAAAAGGAATAATTTTGAAAATCGTGGCCTTTTTTTTCAATTTCAAGAGTGAAATTTGGATTCTTGGCCATGACACATTATACTATCCATAAAAAATTTATGAACATCCTTGACTAGCAATCTCAATTCTCTTTTCTCATTAAATTTTGAAATTGAAAACACTTAACGTAGATCTCTTTCTTCTTATAGAGGGAGAGATGATGGTGAATAACCTAAAGCAAAAGAAAGAATGATGTGAAACCAATATACTAACTTGGATACCTTTTAGCCTTGGATAATTTACCATTATGCATCCCAAAATTCCTATAGTGAATCCTTTGCAGCTCTATTGTGTTTCTTTGTACATTTTAGCAATTAGTTAATCATTGTCCAACACCCTAGTAGCAAAATTTTCTCTTGCAACCCTCTCTTAACTTCTTGTATACATTTTTCTATCTCTTGTAGCAGCTTTGTTCCCTCCTGTAGCAAATATGTTCTTCCTGTAACAAATATGTTCTTCCTGTAGCAGTTATTCCTTGCATGCCAAGAGGTGGTGGGTCACCCTTTTTATTATTTTATTTATTATTTTAATTTTAATTTTTAGTTTTTTTCTCTCTTTTTTTATTTGCATGAAAAATAAATTTGAAGTGCATTAATTTAACTGATTTGGCCCTCACTTACACTTTTGCACTCATCCTCCAACCTAATTTCTCTAGTCCTCTTCACTTTTGTTGTGTTCCTCTCCCACACATGTGGGTGTGTTGGTGGAAAGGTGATGTTATATGCTAGATAAGACCTAGGTTGTTTTGTTACTCATTTTCGCTATAAAAATACTTTCCTTCTCACACTTTTAATATTTTCTTAAGCTGGAATAGATTCGAATGGTAAGGTTAGAGAGTTACATACCTATGCCTTAACATGAGAGTCTTTCTTCTGTGAAGGATGTTGTTGTAGTTGTGGAGGATGCCGATATGATTTTTGAAGCTTCATTTGGTGGTTCTGAAGTTGTTACCGATGATCCTATTGCCAAAGGTTGCTTTCTCATGTGTTGATCATTTTATGGTTGCATGCATCTTCTGAAAAAAGGTAATGGACGATCTGTTGGCTTGTTGAGGTGTCATATTCTTATGCTCGTTGCCATATGCATTGGATTTGGTTTGAATTTTTTCTCTTGAAATGTGCTTGATTGATCGAAGTTTCCATTGTAAGTCATGTTGATGGTGGATCAAGTTTTTATTGTTGGAGATTATCAATGACCCTATTGTAGCCTTGCAAAATTTTTGTGGCTTCCCAAGATCAAGGATATGACCCTTCAATGCTTCATGATGATCAAGTATTCATTTTGGTTCTTCCAAGTGCTTTTGATTGTGGTTATGGAGGTACTGTGCAGACTGCTACAAGAATTTGTGTCTTCATGTAGCAGTCACATACAGCCTCCTAGGATCAATATTTCTTTTAGTTGATACCTTCAAAAATACCGATAATTCATGAGTAATGTATTGACAAGGATCAAATACCTTCTTTTGATGGAAGGGATGGAAGAAGGGGTGAAAATGGGTTCTTTTCATGGAAATAGGTTAAAATGAGAGTGGAGAAGACGTTCAGTGGTGTGGAAAATGAATTATGAGGATATGGTGGAACTCTCTTAACATTTCATAAAGGATACATGACGTTTTGTCCTCTATCTTCAATCAAATCTGCTTCCTGTAGAATTTTTGGACAACCCCTTGTAGTCGAATTGTTTTATGCATATATCTGAAACGATAGAATGGAGTTACCTAAATTTTTTTGGGTCTATTCCCATCATCCTTATGAACCTCCCCATAAAACTGCTCGGCCAATGGATGCACGAATCTAAATAAATATTAAAAATGGATGTATGTGATGGAGATTTATTTCCAAAAACATTTCTACCATAATTTTTTGAAAATTCTTGAGCATGTTACCATCATCCATATGACTCTCTCCGTGAAACAACCTGGCCAATGGATGCAAATTTTTCGAGATATAATAAAAACAATTTTATGTTATTTGTATTTAGGACTTCCTATAGCAAAACAAGATTTTTTGTGACATTTTAGGACAACTATGAAAATGAATGGTAAAATCTTGGAAATGATGAGGTATGTTGGAAATGTATGTGGGTGATGGGTTGCCATGACCTTGGTCCTTTTGGAGCATCTGAGCAAAGGAGGAGAAAGTCCAAGTTTGACTTCCTTTCACTAAATTTTTGACCAACTTTTTCTTTTGGTGCCAAATTGATTTCGTTGGAGAGTAGCTGAATTCATAGAGAGAGATACATTGAGCAAATATTTTTTGTTTTTTCTTCTTTTTTTTTCTTTTAGGCCTACTATCTGCCTCAATGAATTTTTTAACTAGTAGGTATGCCTAGGCGCCTCAAAGGAGGTTTTCACCTAGGATATTTTATTTTTCTCTTTTTTTCTCTCTTTTCCAGCCCATTTTCTATTACATTGTGGTTTTCAGTCAATGAGCCAATAGAAGGTGCCTAAAAAGATATTTTCTCCCGAGACCTTGCTCCTTTCCTCTCTTTTTTTCTCTTTTTTTTTTTTTTTTCTATCCTAATCTACTTAAAGAAACAAAATCTCTTAAAGTATATGAATACTTCCAATGTAGCTATGTGCACATCACTATGACAAATAAAATCATGTGTAGGCTTGAAAGATATGATTTGAAATGTACTTGAATATGAGAGACCAACTACTTTAACTAAGATGAGATCGAGAATTGTTGAAGAAGAGGGTGTTGTTGAGACCTAATGATTGTTTGGAACCATATTTCAATATAATTTTGATTCCCCTGGTCTACTTTATAATTTGGATCATCTTGGATGTCTTCTTATTCCATGAAAGTTAGACTTTCTTATTTTTTTTTATTATTCTCTTGAACACATAGAGGTTATAATGGTGAACATAATGTAACTTCCTCAATATCTAATTCTGCTTTCTGCTCTTCATCAAGTGCAAGCCATGATTCTTTGGTATTCTCATTTGAATCTTCTTTTGATAAATGTTGTTCTTCAATGAAATCAAGAGAATCATTTTTTCACAATACTCTTCCAGGGCTAAGATGAATACCATTTATATCAAGAGGAGATGTTTGGAAGTGTTATACTTCAACATTGTAAGTGGGTTGAGATACTTCCTATTGTGGGTTTGGAAATTGTGGTATAGGTAGTTGAGTGGGAGTGGATCTTTGAGATGGATGTGGTTAAGGTTTTGGTCGTGGTGGAGGTATATGGTAGGGATAACATGGAGTTGGGTACGGGGATATTGAGGAAAATATTGAGGAAATTGTGGATTTCTCCCATAATGTTCTTTCCAACCTTATTGTGAGGATTAGTTTTTGGGTTGACATAGCCAATGTTTCTAAGGAAAGAGTGTGTTCCAATTACTTTGAGATGGATGTGCATAAGCTTGAAATTGTGAATTAGGTGCTTGCATCATATCAAGTTGACTAGGCTTCCATGGTATTCTTGGAGCTACACAACATAGCTATTTTTGTGATTGAATTTCTCTATTGTCTTCTTGGTAAGCTTCCTTAAACCTTGGTAATGATGGGAAATATGATTATGCATGGAAAACACAAACATCAACATCTTATTTTTCCTCATATTTCATTCTTAACATTTCTACTAGTTCGCTTAGATTTCTAAGAATTTTTGTTTTAAAATTATCAAGAAAATTTTCAAGTTCATCCTAACTCACCAATCTTGATGTTGATTTAATTACTCTTTCCCTTAATCTTGATATGCTCTTTCATGTTTCACAAATTTATTCAAATGATAATTGGTATATATCACCTCTACTCATGAGATCAAGGAGATCAATCTATTCATCTCTAATTGTTCTAAGTAAGAGGATTTTTAGTGTGTCAAATCCTAAATGATGTATTTTTTCTCTCTTAGCATTATACATGAATCTCTCTATTAAATCCTGAAGGCTCTCATCTTCTTTTTTATTCATTCTAAAGATTTATTCTTTAAGATCAAATGATCTTTATATTTTTCAAGAAATATATTTTCCATATCATTCTATGATACTATTGAATTAGTCCCTAAATTCATGAACCATTTAAGAGTTCTATCCTTCAATGTTAGTGGAAATAATCTAAAATTTTCAGGGTTTAATAAGTAACCATAAGATCTAAAAAGGATTACAAATCCAAAGAGAAAGGTTTCCCGATCCTCTAACCTCATACCATGGAATTTGGGAAGGAAATATGGAGGGATGTTCTTCACATGCACACTGTAATCAGTATCTTGAATGGAAAATCCAATATGATCTTATTCATTGTCATCATCCCCACCCATTTAATCTACCTTATTTTCCACCTCTTCTTCTTCTTCCTGAAAAAGTGGATCATGATGTTGTTATTACTGCACCAAATTATCAAATGGGGGGGTGGGGGGGTGTTTGATGTTGGAGAATTATTTTTTTGTTGTTATAATTTAATTTGAATAATAATGCTAATGTAATGCAATTTTTATGTCTGAAAAACGGAATATGCATATTGAAATTTTTGGTTCTTATAGAAAGTAAGGAAGTGAATCAATTGTGGAAGAAAAACATGATTAATTTTACACCTCCTGGAAAACAGTGCTGAAACGTGATGATCCCCAGCATTGCAACAATAATGGTGCAACTCCCAACGCTTCCAACATCAATTATCAACATGGGGTTTGAACAAAATTAAGAGGTGTTGACACTATATGTGAAACATACAATGTGTCCTTATTTATTCGATATGATGTAATATAGTGAATTTCATGAAATTAAATCTTAAAATAATTGCAGAAATGGAAAAGTTACTTTCAAAAGAAATAAATCAACAATTTTTTATTCAAATATTAAGAGTCTGAATTCAAATAAATAGGCCTCATATAATTTGTAAAAATGAATGTCATAAGTGGTGTTTATTCTTCCAAAATCATGGAATAATATCCTAGGGTTCATTATTCAATCCTAAGAGAAAAAAACCAAGCTTTCAGAGAAACTCTAGTCAAGTTTATATGTGTTATAGGAGGTCTACAAGAAGTTTCTACATAAAGTCCTATTTTGTTACAGGAGGAGATAATTCACCAAATGAACAAGTAAATCAATGAAAATGGGATGTAATTTTTTTTCTTATTAATTAGGACCTCTTAGGACTCTATTTCAAGTGGAATCACTCTAAAAAATGCCAGTAACACGTGTTAAAAAAAAGCAGAAATTTACTAGTCTGAAAACTTGAAATTCAAGAACTAGTGAGCTAGTTAACCTATCAAATTCAAAACCTAATAAAGTGAGAATTAAATGGGGCAAATTTTCTTATCAAACCAAATTTATTTATTACCTAATCCAAGTGGAATGAACTCAAATGAATCTTATTAACATGTTCTAAAAAAATAGCAAAAAACTACTACTATTTTGCTAAAAGGGACTTCCAGAAATCCTAGATTTGTGAACTAGTAACCCAATCCAAGTAGCTCAATGATTAAGATGACTTTGAAATCTATTATAATGATGCATCATTATTTTGAATCTATAAATAACTTACAAACCAAATCACTTCAACCATTTTACCAACATAAACTATAGAAAAAGAAGCATGAACAATAAATGCATAAGCTACAAGAGATGCAAGTGAAAAAGACATTCAAAGGACATACAAAAATTGTGCAAGAGGGATCTGAGGCTCCTCGTATGGCCAATACCAAGGAGAATTAGATTCCTATGGAAGAAAAAAATATTTATGAGCTAAAGATGGCACCAAACTTCATTATTTTAATCAATCCACACACATCCCTGTAAGAAATGAAAATGGAGATACTAAACAACAAGTTTTATCCACAAGAAGACTGAAAAATACATGCCTCTAGAAGAAAATTCGAATTGGTACTTATAAAAATTGACAGGGAAGAATAATCCTTGAAAGGAGGAAGCCTTCCCCTCTGAAATCCTTCAAATAGTGATCTGGTTCCAAATGCTTGGAATTTGCATTAAATGATAGGGAATGCATTCCTATATTTTCTCAATCACTAGAGCTCCAAAATTTGTCAATAATTTCATGACATTTTTTTCATATTGATCCTCCTATAGTGGGGATAAATTTTGTAGATTATCTCCTCCTACAATTTTTCATAATCTGCCCAATATTCTCACAATATGTTTCAAAAATAAATAATATTTAGCACAAATATTAAATTATCTCTAAACCTTCCTAAGAACATATTAAAGCTTAAAAAATATTATAAAGTGTAGAAGGAGAGGTTTAATATAGGCTTCATGTGCTTAATAAAGGTTACATGAGCCTTATTTTTTGTCTAATTTGGAGGCCCATCAGTTGCCCCCAGGCAGACCCATGAACTAGTGCAACGTTGCATCCTGAAGGGTAGAAAGGAATAACTTCAAATTTTGTTCATCTGAGGCATATTCATAAGTCCTACAAACAACAAAAAATTCAAACATGAAGGTATCAAAATCTTCAAAGGTTCCACCATGGAAGTATGGAAGGGAAGCAGGGCTGATGTTCTTCATCCTGGCCTCCCCATTAGTTTCTCTAATGGGAAAGATATCATTGTTTTTATTCTCAACCATAAGTTGGATAGGTGAAGTATATTATGTATATGATTCACATTTATCCTCCTACTAAGAGCATATACAACCCTGTCTTCTTTACCTTTAATTTACCTGATATCAAATTTGAACTCACTTATCATGGCCAAACATCTAGCTTGTCTCGAATTCAGATTTGATTGGTGAAATAGATACCTCGATCCACTATGATTTCTCATTGGTATGAACCTCTCGCCGATAATATAGTGTCTCGACAACTTCAATGCATGCATGATAATTTCCAAATCAAGATCATGTGTCAGATAATTCTGCTCATGCTCATTCAGTTTCCTCAACTCATGCACCTATCCTTACTACACAAGGACTCCACCAAGCCCTCTCTTGCAAGCCTTTGTGCATACTACAAACTCATTGTCTATATCTACAATATTTAATACTAGATAATTTGTCAACATTTGCTTCAACTATTCAAAATTGGTTGCACATTCCTTTGTCCATTCAAATTTCTTACCCTTCCTATGCAATGACATAACGGGATAATCAATATGTGAGAATTCTGGATGAACCTCCTCTAAAAAATTGTTAGCCCCATAAAGGACCTTACCTCATCGACATTCGTAGGAGCTTCCCACTCCATAATGGCCCTTATCTTCTCTATATCCACTATTATGCCTTCCTTGGAAACCACATGTCCCGACTAATGTACCTTTGTCTGAAATAAACTAGACTTACTAAACTTAGCATACAATTGATGTTCTCTAATAAATATCAATACGGTGGCTAAGTGTTTGACATGATCTTATTCATTCTTATAATCTACGAATATACCATCAAAGAATACAATAAAAAACTTGTCCAAATAAGGGTGCAACACACTTTTCATCAAAAATAGAAAAGTATTTGGAGTGTTAGTTAAACCAAAAGGAACTACAACAAGCTCATAATTCCCATACATGCTCTAGAAAGTTGTCTTGTAAATGTCCTCTTCTTTGATGCATACCTCATGGTATCCTGATCTTAAATCAATCTTCGAGAACAATGTTGCTCTTTTGAAATGATCAAACAAGTCATCAATCCTCAACAAAGGATACATGTTCTTGATGGTCACCTTGTTCAGCCACATGTAATCAATGAATAACCTGAGAGTACCATCCTTCTTCTTCACAAACAATACCGGTGCACCCCAAGGTGACACACGTTCCCGAATGTATCCCTTGTCAAGAATTTCCTTCATTTACAACTTCAACTCTACTAACTATGGTGTGCTCATCACGTATGATGCCTTTGATGTTATTTTTTCTCCTGGTACCAAAGCAATAGAAAATTCCACTTCCCTGTGAGGAGGAAACTCTTAAATCTATGCCAAGAACACATCCTAAAATTGTTGTAGAATTGTGTACCTGCTCAAGACATATTCAACTTCAACTTCCTTACCTTTATCACTCGAGATATGTATTGTAAATAACACACACCCTTTTCTATGACTGCGCTTCTCCTGCATAGTTGTCACCATTCTAACTAATGTTTCCTTCTCCTTACCATGTAATATTCTCTTCTCACCATTTTCATCCAAGAACTCAATATCCTTATCATAGTACTCTACCTTATTCCTATGAAGATATATCTCTTCCATACCTATTATAATACTATATGATCCCAAAAATAGTATAATCAAATACGTTGATGTAGGCATGGCACTCAACCCAAATGCAGAAGGTCTTACCCAATGATGAATTCTCTTCTTTTTACCTATAGCCAACTACACTAACCAAGACTCTTCATGCACTTATTTATTTAAACCATAAATATCCACCAAGCTAGGATTAACATAACTATAATTAGATCAAATTTCAATCAAAATATAAACAACTTGATAAAAAATCTTACCATCCATATCGATGATAGATGCCTGATGATCTTCCTTCTTGTTATCCAATGATGCATAAATCCAGGGAATACTTTGTCCAAAATCCCCTAATGTTTATGCCTCCTTAGCATTGTAGATTTGTGGTCTAGCACCGGGATGTTGCGGATAATATCACTTGTGATGATCCTTGCCACAAGTCCAACACTATAAAGGCTTCCAACTTGCACCCTTGTTCTTCTCTTCATACTGATATCCCTATCCTCTATGAGATGTGTTTAATTTCTTAATCGGTGCTACATTCTCTTTGTTGCTTGTGTTATGAGGCCTTACTCACTTCTTATCCTATTTTCCTTTGTTATTTTCATTACCTTTCTAGTCCGACTTAGTCTCAGATCTACACTTTGATTTCTCATAACAATGCTTCAGCTTCTTGATGGCTTCCTCCAATGATCTAGGCTCATCAAACTCAATATTGTCCTTGAATTCTACTGGAAACCCACTGATGAATCTCTAAATATTAGCCTTATCCTCCTTAAGGTAAGGAACATACCTTAATAACTCCAAAATTGTCCTAGTGTGCTCCTCATTGGTCATAGATCCCATATTAAGCTCATCTAATTCCTTTCCTCTATCATCATAGTATCTCTTTGAAAAATACTTGTTCCTAAATAGTCCCTCAAACTTACTCCAAGTTGGCTCCTATTCATGAATACCTCATACATTTTTTACATCATCCCATCAAATGTCTTCTTTACCATTAATACTAAATGTAGTTATCCTAACTGTCATGTTCTCTGAGTAATCATGCAATCTAAAGAAGTTTTTCATCCCAAGAAATGATGCTTCTACATCCTCTAACTTATACATTTCTCCATCAAATGTAGGTGGCTTTGATTTCTTGAACTCGTTTGGAAAATATCCTCTGTCACGTCTCATATAATGATGATAGTGATTATGACCATGGTACTTGTCTAAACCAGAACTAGAATAACACCCATGTCCACTTCCTCATCTATCAGGTGTGTCTAAGAATCTACCATCTCCGATTTTTTCCTCTCTATGCAGCTTGTGCCCACCATGTGACCTGCTACTATATGTTCCATTAGTCCCATCCCCCTTCTCATGACTGATTCTAAGTAGTCCCTATCTCTGCAAGTCTGAAAAGGTTTAAAGGATAATTGCATTGACTTCTACTTTTTTCTCGTATGCCATATAAATTATTTCTTGTGATTCAATGATTCAGTCATCATATAGTTTTCAATTCCTTATTTCTTCCTTCAAACTTCTCAATGAGCCTTCTATGTCAGAAGAGTGCCTAAAATCATAATTCTCATCTAATCCATAGGGAGAATATTGTGAATTGTAGTCTACCATCTTGCTAGTCATCTTTGTTCTTCTCTTCCTACAAGGTACATCATGTCAACTAAACCAAATCATAAAAAAACCAACGTACCTCATTTTAGTTCAAGGAGCATATCTCGTTTGTAATATGAACTGGATTAATGCAATACATATATAAACATAATCATGTCAGCATACAATCATCATTTCATCCATTATCTAGTCATCAATGCTTGACCATACTAACCACATACCATGACCTCATGTACGAAAACTATCACCATGTCAATGTATGCATATAAACATATAAACACTAACATGGATCAGCAATGCATAGCCGACATGCACTCATGATGACCACATCCAACAAAAACACCATCAAATTTCACATGGTGACACCATTGCAACCATGACCAACACCATGCATATGTAACAGGCACATAGATAAAAAGCATAAGTAACATATATGTAATCGACATGTATGAATGACAAAAACACACTTCCCATAGACTAGTCTAAGTGGTGAACCATGATCTGATACCACTCTTTCACACCGTCCTCCCACATTTACCGAAGTTAACTGGTCTGTTGGGGTAAAAATGTGATGAGAGGCTACTATTTTGTTATTAAACTCCACATGTAAAGTTAAGGAAGTGAAATTGATGTAAAAAATCCAAAATAACCTTCTACACATGCTATAGAACCTTGAGGAGCCAACCAACCCTTCCAGGTGGCCAACCCCTAATAAAACTTGAAATTTTACTGATCTGGACCCTCAACCACTCCCATGACAAGACATGAATGCGATTGAGGCCTTCCAATTGCTTCCACAGTAAGACATGTCAACGATTGTGGACTTTTTCAAGATGTTTTGTGTGAGCGACCCTAGATTCTAAGCCATTTTTTCAGGGCCAGGTCTCAGGCCACTGCCCATAACTTCATGAAACTCTCAAAAGTGATAAATTACATGGAAACCATGGTATTAATGCAAACCTTTATACATGTACTAGATCTGACCCCTTCTAGCCATGACAGGAATTTCGTCAAACATATCACAAATATGCAATCTACAAGTCAGAACAACATATATGAGCATATGGGTCTCATACTTATCTGAGAATCATTAAGTAGCATTGATGCCTTATCACAATATCTGCATTATCAACTATTATTTCATATTTTCAATGTTCATTCATTTACAGATCAAAACGTGATTAGAGGCATACATTATCATTATAATAAAACATGCTCATAACCAAGATATAAATGACATAAATAAGAGGGATATAAAATCCATATAAACCACATAATGACAAGCACATTTACCGATAAAATACAAGAGGAAAAGAGCTCTTATTGACATATGAAAAATGCAACTAGGTCTAGGAATTCCACGAACCACCCGACCATATATTGGGCTAAACCAAATATTTCTTTTATCCAATCACCCATGTTCCATATTCCAAGCATGGATGTGGGATCCCATGGAAAAAAACCAAACTAGGGCTTCCAGAGGCCAAACTGCCTCAACCCTCAACCAGTGATTCCACCTCATGGTTGGACATCACTAATCATCACTAGATGAGTCTCTACCCAAATTGTCCACGGCTCCATAACAATTATTCCAACTAGCGCTTCGAGGACTAGTAGATCAACCCATAGATGATGCCAAGCTTCTAATGCCTTTTTCCAACCAGGGCTTCCAAGCCTAGTAACTCAAACCACCAAGGGATTCTAGAGCGTTTTTCCAACCAAGGCTTCCAAGAGTAGTAATTCAACTGAATCTGGTACAGGGCTTATAGATCTTTTATCCAACCAAGGTTTCTAGGAACTAATAACTCAAACCACAACACCATGGCTATCGAAGAAATGGAAAGGCTAAGAAAAAGCACTGTCAATCCAAGAAATCCTCCATGCCAATGACTGATCATAACTAAGAAACCACATGCATATGCCATGCATTCCAAACTAGCAAGGAAATCATATATGTAACTTGGTACCTGCAAAAAAACATGTTCTAGTTGTTGATCCTGATGTCTTATTATTTCTTGCTCTTCCTTACCTTCTTGCTCCAAATCCCAAGTATTCCACGCTCCTCCCAGATTTCTCCAAGAAAACTCAAAGTGTCCAAGAGTATGAGAGAGAGAGAGTATAAAGTGAGAGCTCCAAAACTAAACTAACAAAACGCACGTTCTACTTGCTGATCCCAATGTCTTATTATGTTTTCCTATTGTTCCTTACCTTCTTGCTCCAAATCCCAAGTATTCCATACTCCTCCAAGAGTTCTCCAATAAAACTCTAAGTTTCCAAGAGTATGAGAGAGAGAGAGAGAGAGTAGAAAGTGAGAGCTCCAAAACTGAACTCACAAAACACATGTTCTAGTTGCTGATCCAGATGTCTTATTGTGCTTTCCTTCTCTTCCTTACCTTCTTGCTCCAAATCCCAAGTATTCCACACTCCTCCAAAAGTACTCCAAGAAAACTCTAAGTGTCCAAGAGTATGAGAGAGAGAGTACAAAGTGAGAGCTCCAAAACGAAACTGACAAAATGCTACCAACTATTCTTCAAAAGCCTTTTTTATTAATAATGGCCTCTATTTTCTTCATTTTCCATTATTTTCCTCCTCACCTATAATGTGTGACCTTTCACCTCCTTTTTCTCTTATTTTCCATTATTTTCATAAATAAAATGTCAATAAATGCCTCATGCCTTTCCTAAGACTTTAAAATTTCCTTTTTCCAATTTCCATAGTCATTAATTAATCAAAAGTGATCCCAATCACTATGCTTTTTTCCCAACAGTCAACGTGGTGTTCCATGAACTTGTTTATTAATTTTCCTTTATTAAGTCTATTGCATGACTCTGGTTCACCAATTTCTTGATTCCTCCTTCAAAGGCATCCTTATAATTCTCTACAAAGCCATCTAAAATTTTACATGCTTACCATGTCCTCAATGGTCTCAAGATTTGTTCAATTAAAAGTCCAAAAATGTGGAAATAAATTAGGATTTATTCAATTAAAGGTCCAAAAAGGTGGAAATAAATTACTTCGATTATCAACGCCCTAAAGCCATCGTGGCGATTCTTGGTTCCCTTCCATTTTATATCGGACATCGTTGAAGTCTTGCTCAGTGTTGTCACATGAATTTTGGTTCTAACTTAGAGTCCTCTAGCAGCAAGCCCCTGTTGTCATTGTTTTTCTGCACATGTATCTCTTCATAGGGCGTATTATGAACTGCAATTCAAATTTTTAAAATGTATCACACTAACGTGAATCACGCTGAAATTTGTTGACCCTCCAACACTAGATCTCCCGCTTGACATATGAAGTCGGTGCATCATAATATTATAATGGACATGAAACTTATAAAAGAAATTCCCATATTTCCTTACCAGCACTGGGAGGACTCACGCAAGTGAGACATGAACTCAAGGGGCTAGCAATAAAAAAGGATTATATTTCATGACTGTCACTGTATGTGGGCCATGGTTCCTTTTTGTGATTTTGTCAAGCACTGGGACGATTCACGCAAGTGAGACATAGAACTCAAGAGGCTAGCAATAAAAAAAGATTAAATTTCATGACTGTCACTATACGAGGGCCATCGTTCCTTTTTGCGATTTTGTCAATCCGATGTAATAGGGTCTATTGTTAGTTTTTTGGGGTCCTTTTATGTAATGGGTCAGTGATCTCTCTGAATTTTGGTCAGTTCTGAATATTGAGGATGTAACTCTATGTATTTGTTCAGTTCTGAATTTTACGTCCATGTATTTTTGGTCAATTCTGAATATTGAGGAGGTAACCTTATGTATTTGTTGAATTTTATGGATGTAACCCATGTATTTGTTGTTAATTTTACACCATGTATTTGTTGTGAAATTTAAGGATGTAACCCCATGTATTTTTTGTGACTAGGCACAAATTTAATATCAAAATACCGATTTTTTTGTAAAAGAAAAATTATTTGTGGAAAAATAAACTCCATAATATCTAATCTACAGTGTGTATTCACAATATGTATATATATAGAGAGAGTATTTGAACTTTTAATTCAAAATGTGATATGAAAATAATTTGACACTTTATTTTGTTCCGGATGTTTGCCTTACAATTGAGAAAATAGGAAACATTGTATCTCACAAGTCTCTTAAATTTTTGTGAAATTGTCGAAGATAGTGTAAGAGGCACTGGTTTTCTTACCGGCATCCCAACAATTCCATCCAATGGATAATTAATACAGATTAATTAGGGTAAAAGGTGACGTTGTGCTAAACAAGGCGATGTTATTTCGGCAGTGTTATTTCGTCCTCCCAACCTGATCAAACATGGACAAAGTGGAGAAAGGTGAAATATCATTAACCGTTGACCAATACTCATCGTCATCTAACGTCCCATATAGCAGTTTTTGGGTTACATTTGAATATGTACAACATATGAAAATTATCAAGCATAATAAAAAAAATTGTAAAACGAAAACATAGATTATTATCAATATGTGCAGATTTACTTGAAAGCTAACCTAAGCTTGCATGATGAAATTAAACCTAGGCCTGCAAATTAAACACAGGAAAAATTAAACTGAGCCTGCAAAATCAGAAAAAGTCTTAAAATATAACATTAGCAAATAAAACTTTGGCTTATACATCGAAATCAACAAATTTGACACAATGAAATAGAACCTGAACAAGATGTCAAAATATAGCATTGAAATAGAGCATTGACGAAAAGAACATAAGCATACACATGGAAATGGAGAAAATTTGGAACAATGGAATTAAATTTGAACTTGCACGTGGTATTGCACATAGAAGCATAAAAAAACTATACACTGAAATTCAACTTTAATTTGCATATCGACCTTCACATTGACATAGAGGAAAGGTGCAAACTGAAATTGTACCTCAACATGGAAGTAACATTAAACTTGACTGAAACTGAATCTGCACATGGGACTGCACATCAAAATATAACATTGACATAATGATATTGAACCTGTGTTTCCACAATAAAACTAAACTCGAAATCAAACCCCCCAGCATGCACAACATAATTGAACCTAAAAATTGACTCGACTTGATCAATGAAATTGAACCCGCGCTTGCAAAATAAAAATTATTTTTACATGAAATAGGGCATCAACAAATAGAATGTGGGAAAATCAAACTCTGGGTAATCAAAATAATTAATCCAATGATGCAACAAATGTTCTAATTTTGATAAGAAGATATCGAACGTTTTAATTTGAAGTGCATGTTAACAACGTGCTAATGAGGGTGAGTGCATTACTCATAACCTTGCATGCATTCTACACGTGGACCATCACCATTGTTGTGAGTCTGTGACCTTTTCGCTGTTGTTATGATCCTCAAATCCATTGAGGCAATGAAATCCATGGCCATGAATCACAGTGAAATGAATAGATGAACAACATATGTGACATGAAAGATGCATAAATATTATTGATATATGTCGATTTCCGTAAATTTGAACCTAGGCATGCACAAGGAAATTGAACCTGGGCCTCCAAAATAAAAAACTGAATGAAATAGAGCATCAAAAAATCAAACGCGGGCCTACATATTGAAATAGAGAAAATTAGGAAATCGAATTATAGGGACAGAAATTGAAATAGAACATCATTGAATCAAATGCGGGCCTACATCAAATCAACGCATTGAAATTAAACCTAAAACCTAGACGTGGTTGTGCACATTAAAATTGATCCTTAACCTGCATGTGGGACTGCACTTCGAAATAGAGGAAATAGGCACACTAAAACTCAACTCCAACCTAAACCTAGATATACCAGGTGAATTTGAACCTAAATACACATCATGAAATTGAACCTGGTCATGCACAATAAAACTGAACTTAATCAATGATTTTTTTTTGGACCCATCTTGAGGATTTTTGTCCCATGAACAATGGATGAATGAACTGCTCGATCATGCCAAAATCAACCCTTCAAGAACTGAATGGCCAGACAAAACAATGGATTATTGAATGGAGAAACAACCCTTTAAGAATTCAATGGACACACACTAAATATATAGATATGAAACTGGAAAAATGGTTAATTTTATTGCTATACTCAACGGTACAGGGACATGTAGCTGGAGGAGACATTTCATAATCAGCCCACCTTTCGAGAGTGAAGCCAAGCCATGATTTCAATGAAGTGAATTCAATTTTCATACTTGGTGAATTATTAATGGTATGGTACATTTTTAATTATAATTTAGGAAAATATTAATTTAAAAAAGGTTTAATAATTTAATTTTAGATAATGTAAGTAAGTTATTTCATTCAATTCAATCCATTCATTGATGTAGGGACTAGGATAAGATTATTTCAATATCTTTTATTTTCAGTCATCAAATTAGAATTAGAATTCAGTAATAATAATGAGAAGATTACCTTTTTACACTTTTTAAGGCATTAAACCTGGTGGATTTAAGTTTGGAAAGGGAGGGGCCGACCTGGTTCAATAGCCGTTCGAGAGTTGATTTTATTGGGAAAAGGATTGATCGTATCATGGTATAGGCCTCACTTCTAAAGTCGATGGAGGGATTAAAAACCTGGGCAGAGGATTTCATCATATCAAATCATCGACCCAACTATGTGGAATGGTCCTTTGAGACACAGCAAAAGGGATATCCGTTTAAATTTAACCATGTCTGGTTAAAATGTCGGTTTCAATCGACTGGTCCGACTACATATTGAAGAAAGTAAAGGCGAGGCTGATTGCTCGGCGATGATCTGACTTTCCAATAACCTTTGAAGCCTAAAGTCTAAGGTTAAGAAATGGGAAAAAATAGAAAAAACAAAACTATTACGGGACCTAAAGCACACAAATGAGGAGATCTCAATTATACTTAAAGATATTGATGACGGGGTATCGATTCCAGATCACTGGGCTTGACTTAAAATGTTGGAAGCTAAAAGGTGTAAGATTTTTCTCATCCATGAAAAAACTTGGTCACTTAAGAGTCGCGTGACGTGGTTGCAAGAGGGAGACAATAATACAAAGTTTTTTCATAAGTTTTCTAATGGTCGGAAAAGAATAAATGTGAAATGGAGAATAGAGGTAAATGGTGTCATTGTTAACACTACAAGTGGCATCCAAGAAGAAGCGATAGGTTTTTTGAAAAACTGTACAAGGGTCAAGAAGAAGTGAATATTGTAGAACAACATAAGGTTCTGGAAAAGTTTCCTCAGATGTTTGGGACTATTGAAAATGAAATATTGGAAAGGTTAGCCACCCATGCAGAAGTAACTAAAGTTTTAAAGTCTTTTCCGATAGATAAAAGCCCGGGTCCAAATGGGTGGACATCGGATTTTTTCTCACATTTTGCCGATATCTTTCTGGATGATATAATTAATATTATTGAGGAAGTTAAATCAACACGAAGTTAAAGGAGGGATCAATTCTAAATTTATTTCCCTAATCCCTAAGAAGAATGATCCCAGGGGTTTCAAGGATTACGGCCCTATCTCATTATGCAATACCCTTTACAATATTGTGTCGAAGTTGTTGGATGAAAGATTAAAAGGTGTTCTTTCCATATTCATCACCCTCGAATAGTTGGGTTTTCTTCCTGGGCGGAGCATGCATGATGTTGTGGCTATTACTCAAGAATCCATGCATTCTATTATGTCTAGGAACCTGAATGTGGGGATCATGAAAATTGATCTCAGTAAACCCTATGACAAAGTTTATTGGAGTTTTCTCAAAATGATATTACATAAAATTGGGATGTCTTGTGATATTGTTGACTCGATCATGGGATGTATATCCACTTCCTCTATGTCTGTATTAATTAATGGTAGAGTGCATCTAATTTCGTTAGACCAGGGAGAGGCTTAAGGCAAGGATGCACACTCTCACCATTACTGTTTATCCTGGTCATGGATGCTTTTAGTCTGAATTTACGGAGTGATGTGTCATTTGGGGATTTTGTGGGCTTAAGATATCCAGTAATGGGGACATCTCTCACAGTTTTTTTGTTGATGACATCCTTATTTTTGGGCTCCTGATCATAAGTTGTTGGCGGATGCTTAGTCAGATTTTAATAATTTCTACTATGCATCAGGTATGGAGGTGAATAGTGGGAAATCAAACTTCTACCACTCGAATGGTTCCATGGAGGGCATATAGTACATACTAGACCAGTATAAATTCCAATTTTTAAAAGTAGAGGATGGAATAACATATCTCGGCTTTCGGTTGCGGGCTACCAATTACACAATAAATGGCTGGTTGTGGGTGCGAGAGAAATTTCAGAAAATAATCTGTAACTGGTCGAATAAGTGGTTAAGATACTATCTACTAGTCTCATCTGTTCCAAATTCCTCATAAGATACTTAAAATAATTTGAGGTTATATGGCACATTTCATTTGGAAAGGAGGCATAGGGAAATGATCATACCACCTAATTAAATTGGAGAAGATCGCGGCACCAAAGAACATGGTGGGTGGGGGATCATTGATTTAGTCACCTTCGGGGAGGAAATTCGGATGAAATCCCTGTGGAGGTGTCTAAGATCTCCAGGACCATGGCAGGATATCATGGAATATAAATATTTTAATAAAAATTTAGTGGAAGATTTATATATGAGGGATCACCTACAATAGAAAAAAGGCTCTCTCATGTGGACGTGATTCACAAAAGTCTGGATGGAACTGAAGAACAAATTAAGATGGAAATTTTCGGAATGGAGTGTATATAAAAATTGGTCAAACTGGGCTGGAAGGTGTAGATGACACATGCTATTTAAGGGAGGAACTTCTTACCTTCCTAAACAACAAAGGCATGTTATTTTTATGTGAGATCATAGAATGGCAGGGGGATCTTCTGAAATGGCACTCGGTAGATAAGCTCGATATATCTGAAACACTGGAGGAGGATTGGTATAATTACTGTGATACACTGAGAAGTAAGGGACTTCATAGGAGCAGTCAGGGCGACCATATTAAGTGGGGGGGGTAAACTTAATAAAGGACAGATAGTCATCAATGATATTTATCATACTTTGATTAAAGACAAATTTTAGGGGGGGACTCTTGGCTGGATAATGGAAATGTGGAAGACAAAAGTACAAAAAAAACAAGCTATCTTTTACTAGTTGGTATGGCAGGACAAAAGACTATTCTGGAAAGAAGCACAAGATAATAGACATCTATTCTATAATTGTACTTTTTCTAAGATGGCCCTCAATGAAATTTGCAGAAAACTCAAGCTTGAGGTGCCATCATATGATAACGCTGAAAGATGCTTCATTTGGTGGAACAGAAAGGGTAAGCATTTTTCAATCATCTCTATTATTTTCCATTGGATTATATGGTGCAGTAGGAACAGATGGATATTTGAGGATCATTCATGCACACCAGATAAAATTAGCAATCAAGTGATACTGGCAATGGAAAATACAAATACTATTGATAAACCTCTAGTGGACCGGTCAATTAGAGCTAGACCACATGAAATATACTATCCCGCAGGCTTCTTTGACGAAGCAACTCAAAATCATAGATGTGGATGTGGTGCAGTACTGATGATAAATCCAAGTTGACAATATAAGATGTACTGGTATGGAGATACTGGAACGAACATGAGGGCAGAAGTTATTGCACTATGGGGTCTCATGTGGTTTGCATACCACCTCTACATGGACAGATTGTCAATCTATGGTGATTCACAAGTCTTGATCGACCATTTGAACACGGGTTCGGCCCTCAGTCCTGAATTTCTTTCAACTTGGATGGGTTGCATTTCTATCATACGCAAAAATTTCTCCTCTATTACTTTCTCCCATATTTATAGAGAAAATAACACACAGGCAAATAGGTTATCGAAGAAGCGACTGTAAGGCAGAAATGGAGAAATTCACTATGAATTGTATGAAGAAGTTAGAAGAGGAGCTAAAGGCTCCGTCATTTTTTTCTATTTTTTCTTGTTTATGTGCAGATCACACAGGAGGAACATGAAGGGATAACTAAAACAACAAAGGTACACTTTCATTTGAGGTCAGGTATTGGCCATTTAGCAATTGGTGACGGTATAAAGACTATTTTCCAATTTTGAAGGAGAGCAATAAAGCTCTAAGCTTACCGGGAACATATGATAGTTTAAAATTTTTGCATGTTTTGATAATCTCTTTATTATTTTGGAACCATAAAGTTAAATTAAGAACAGTTTATGTACAGACTAGAAAGTGTCAGTAAAGACTATAGAACTTTTCGATGGGAACCGAACCATCGATGTTGTTAGTATCATTTTGAGACAAATATGTTGTAAACAATGGAAACATATATTACATAATGTGAAAGAGTTTGTGCTGCTTTTTCTATTGAAAAGAACAAAAATTAAAAAAATAATCGAAGTGCCCAAGTGTAACTAGAAAACATATTTAAAAAATTTCTAAACTATTTTTCAAATATTTTTATATCCACTATATAAATATATATTAATTTAATTATATATATAACAACAAACTGCAACTCGATTCATATTTAGTATAAATTTCATATAATATATTATATTATATATATAATTGACTTATATTATATGTATATGAATGATTGTAATTAAAATTTTTCATTAACAACAAACTTCAACTCGATTCATATTTAGTTTAAATTTCATATATTATATTATATATTTAATTGACTTATATTATATGTATATGAATGGTTGTGATTTAAATTTTCTTAATGAAAAGGATGAAATCTTTTGAAATAAAATTTAGTGTCCATGTTTCAGATGGCGGTTAGCCCGTTACGGTTCTTCCTCCGACCCAGACTCCTCATAGTGTGGAACTCCTCTTTCAAAATTCTTACGCAAAATGTGGAAGATTGAGGGATCCGTAAGATAATAAATGCAAGCTTCGCATCTAGCCAAAAGCCCCAGGGACAATAATGGCAGTGTGGACGGTATTTTAAGTACAGGGGAAGAAAGGTTCATGGTAATCGCTATACAGCTTCAAAAGCTTTTTCCCACTTCGAGGAAGTGAAAGCATCAGACAACGTAGGGTTTTAATTATTGGGGTTGCCTGGTAACTTCAACGCAAGTACGCTGGTTGAATCTGAGGTAAGAACGGCTAGTAGCTGGCCTCGTAAATATCTGAAAGCGCAGCGTCATTGCCAAGATTCCCCTTGGCACTTCACAAACACACATAGAGAATCTCTCACCATTTCGTGTGATTAAGGCTACTGGGCAGATGCAATAAAGCGAATGCAAGTACTACGTTAGGGTCAGAAAACAAAAAAAACAAAAAAATTGGATTGGCAGTCACCTTATCATTCATCTAAATGCGCTGAGGACATTACGAAGATTATTTTAAACAGGATTATACACAGCCCCAACAGCAGAATCTCTCACTATTTCATCCAATTATCGATTCTGATCGACTGGTAGTTAGGCTTAAATTCATCTAATGCCTCGCTGTCACTGCCAACGCTCCTCTGCGCAGACCCACCAATAGAATATCTCACGGTTTCATCTAATTCTAAAGTAGAGGCCTATTGGATGTTAGATAGGAAAAGATCTATCAGAAGAGCTTTATAATCATATCAAAGTGTACAGTCATTGACAAGATTCGTATCAGCGGGGTTTTATAGGACTCCACTCATGGAATCTCTTTAAAACGTACCTGAAAAGACTAAAACCAGAATTTTTTAGTCTCCTTTGAATCACTCTGATTTCACACGATCCCAACGCCGTCGTTGTTATTAATCCTGTTCTGATTGCTCTTCTGTCCCTCTTCTTCTATATGCACAAAATTGTCATCTTCGATATACAGAATGTTTCCACGTTGTGTGTGAGTTTTTGGGCATTACCTCAATCGTAATGGAATTTAACTTGGCTGTGAATTGAGGAATCTTTTAGAATGGCTTGACCCTTCTCCTATACATATTTAGAAGAGAATGGGCTATTGGGTAAGTAGTTTTTTATGATATCACTATTACATAAAGGGGGTTTTTAGATAATATTTAAGATATATTTTGAGTAAATTGTCTTAACTTGAGACAAAAGAAAATTTATGTATTGTCTTAAATATTGTCTTGTCTCTATAAAGACAATACATAACACAAGCATTTTTGTCTCTCTAGAGACAATTTCATTCTTGTCTTTGTCTCTCTAGAGACAATAGTAGCACTACAACACAAAGGGGGATTTTAAGAAATTTTTTGGGTAAATTGTCTCAAATTATTGTCTAAATTTTTTTTCTCTATAAAGACAATATATAATGCAAGCATTATTGTCTATTATGAGACAATTTCATTTTTGTCTCTCCAAAGACAATAGTTAGAATTAAGGAGATATTGTCGTTATGGAGACAATGTCTTTAATCCTATCTATTGTCTCTCTAGAGACAATATAAAACAATGAATCCAGAAAAATATCTCACCATTAAAATAAATCAATATAAAAATATTTAATTAAAAAATTTTACAGTATCATTAAATAATTCATATTAGGGTACAATGGAATCGAACCACCAACCTCCTACATAGCAAGTGCTCTTCCATTGAGCTAGCACTCTTTAAAGAATTATCTGAGGAGTTATGGCAATCCTTGAAATTGTATAATAGGCATTGATTTTTAAAAAACGTTCAACACATAATGGCATAATCCTTGTAAAATATATAATCATGCAAGCCCTTATTTTTAACTTAATAAAAAATAAATCAATGGAGTTAGATTAATGTGACACCCTTGTAGCTTGACTTGCACAAAAAACTAATAATAAACAATCATCTACAAACAAATCAATCTAGCCATACAAAGAAAATTAACTAGAATTAGCACAAGCAATACAACCACCTCCCAAACAGCGACACCAACTTGCTAGTAGGCATGGATGACACATATGATGCACACAAAAAGCCATGATTGCATCGTTAACTCATTCAAGACAGATTGGGCACTCTCCTCATTTACCGTTAGTAATTCTTTGACCACTTCTGCAATGTAAGCTTTTGAACGTACAAAACTAGAATCTCCATTAACACACATTTGGCTTCCTAGAAGAAAATGCCTTGCCCACTTATACATATCATATGACTATTGTGTATCACCCCAGTTGCTGATAAAGTATCAATTAGAACAAATTCATGCCATCTTATTTGAATTAGAACATTATTGTGTATCAGCCAAGCTGTTATCATTATGTATCACCCCAATTGTTGATAACTTAGCAGTTATAACAAATTCTAACTGATATAACAGCTCATAAGAAAATTTAAAAAACTCTTGATCTTTGGGGCTCAACATAATGTTCTTCAATAAAAATAATTTTACAAAGGGCAATAAAAATCATTTTATGAAGGACATTCTAAAGTAGAACTTACCTCGTGACAAGAAAAGGACGTTCATAATTGCCACAACCTCAAAAGAAATTCCATAATAGATGAATAATTTTGAATAACTTTTCCTTGTTCAAAAAATTGATCAAATTGGACTTGTAAATAGAAATAAACATGATGGATTTTTTAAGTCAAACCAAAATCACAACAACAAAAAATGAATCAAAACTATTATTATATTTCCTTTCCATGGATCAGAGAAGTGTTCGCCTTAAATCTTCTATACAAAGCTGTATAAAATTTGTTCTCAGCTTTAGTAAACTCACACTCAAGCACATGTACATCAGTAGGAGGAAGAACAAGAATGGGTCTGAATATTCATGAACAAATATTAGAAATCACTCAAAGGGACTGGACATCAAAAGCCAGATGGAAGCCCACTTCTACATGTATACCTTCCTTGTTTGTAGTATTCTATTTTGTCCTTTGCAAAATCAGGGGCCTCAAGTTAGCTTGAACTAGATTCAAACCACGTTCATCACCTTCCTCAAAGGGTTTTTGACTTATTTATACGTCCTGGACACCACAAGGTATAGTACATAAATTATGACATCCTATTATAATCTATGAAATTGAAGCTGTGAGATGAAATCAAAATTTTTCAACAGTAAAAGAAAAACTATGTAAGTTTCAGTTTTTTTGAACAATGCAACTCCTTAATGCATTCTAGTAATGGTGCATTTGCATTCCTTGCTACAGATTTGAAAAAAACCCTAGCTACAGAAGTAACACACTAACCAAAATGGGAATAGTGAATTAACATTTTGTAGCAAGCTTTTTTAATAGTTTGGTTGTAGGTGGAAATATCAATTTGATTGTGGGTAAAGAAAGCTTCAATAAATGTTTGTATTAAAGCACAAGATATGACAAAACATCGTGCTAAAGTATATCAAAAATAAAAATGATTGTAATACCATTAGCATCCTAAGTGTGCAGGAAGTCATTAATTTCCTATGAGATGAAAATAAACATTTATTATAAGAAAAAATTACTATTCATTTGAAATGTTGCATTTCCCAAGTGTTTGTATGGAACAAAATAGTTTGAAAAAAAATCACTGTCACCAAGCCCATTTCCACTGTTTCAATTCATCATCTATGCATTGCTCATCACATTTAATAAATGCATTGCTTATATTCTCCACGCAAGTCAATAAAAACTATTGCATACTGATAGTTTCAAAAACTTTCTACTTATTTGCTTGATCAATGCGCTCATTGTAAAATTGGCAATTGAGAACAACCTCTCAAGTCGCAATCATTTTATGAATTTTCTATCTTGTTCACCTGATTCAAGCTAAGAGTTACAAATTCCTTGCAGAGACCAACTCTTGGGATCGTCAAATCCTAAACCTCTATAACTGACAATTATTTACAGTGTTGAATTAACATCCAAAGCATATTCTCTACCTACATTCATATAGGTGAAAAAATGCCAACCCCAAATATGGAAGCCTAAACATTCACCTCAAACAGTAGACCATGGAGTTATTAGTTATTTTCAATCTTGAAGAGAATTTAGCATATTAGCTTAATATGCTCCCATGTGACACCATATCATCCCTCCATTTCAATCTCAGTTGCATTCATTATCATGGTTTCAAGGAGTCTAAAACCTTAAACAATTCAAGTTATTTCTACTTGATTTATGCCATATATTGGATCACAAATGTAGTCTAACATGTAGAATATATCAACATTTTATGAGGTCCATAACTATATTTACACCATATAATCTTGAAATAGATCTTCCAAAACATCATTTCTCTAGAAATAAGCAATGAATTATTTAAGTCAACAACCTATGCAATTTTTAGTAACGCAACTAGACAAGAAGGTTCCCAAGTTTCCATTTGAAAGCCTAGAAAAATTATATTTAATTCGTGCTCAATTCCTAGGCCGGGGAAAAATCAAGTCTTTGAGATGTCACACATAATAAAATAACATTAATAAAATGTAGAATTTCGATAAATGAAAGAAAATAAATAATTTTTTGCATCTCACGAGTCCACAGGTGATAATCCAGTTCCAAAAAGAATATCAAATCTGAAAATCACTCCATGATGAATATAAACCAGGTAGCAGGAGTCCACTCCAGAGACAAATCCAACCCAAAAAGCAAAAACAAATTTTGTGAGGACTGAAAATAGCACTAAAGACACCACAAAAGGTGTCCAAGCAAGAGTCATCTTCAAAATGGTTATTATTATTAACCTCTTCGAACCATTTAAAACAATAATAATATTGATATACCTTACAATGAAAGTTGCCTCCAACAAGAAACCCAAGGCATCAACAGTCCATAAATATAGAAAGGCGGCAAAGGATGGCCCTATTGAATCAACTAACGTAACACTATCCATAGGGACAAGGCTTTTCGACAAAAACTAAGGCCAAGGCATTGGAAAAAAGATCACTCATTATACCCACACACTATGAATCAGAACCTAAGCACAACAACCATATTAAAACATAACTTCATTTAGAAAACCTAAAAACATTTTCACTTGGATTTCTTTCAAAGGCAGAAGGGAGGTAACATTCTTTAAAGCCACGCATTTGGAGATTCAGTTTGCCTGTTGTGGTGTTATCTCCTAGCCATTATTTTTATTCTTTGATCATATACCAGGACTTGATAATTTATGATGTTGTCGTTAGTTTTTAAAGGGCTCCCATGCAACCCAGAATAAGTCGTCATAATGCCATGTCCTGTGTTTTACTATGCAATTAGTCTTCCTAATTTCCGCCTTATTTCGCTTCTTTCCACCTTATTCCAATTGGAGGTCAAGGGTTCTTCTCCCCAACCCGCATCTAATGCAATATTCACTATTTCATTTTGTGCATTTGATAAGGGCATATCTCTATGATCAGGGCCGAGGTAATCACTGAACATTGAAGGTTTTCTGAGCACCTTCAGTTTGGTGTACAGGAAGGTCATAAAACATGTGTTTGATGTTGGAATAAGATCCGCACTTCAGCAATGTATATGCAGAGTTTAAGGGTCTATCAAGGAAGGTTTACATAAAGTTTGAGGATTGGTTTCACATCTATTAGGGCATCTTCTAGGGTAGCCGCAGGAGGATTTTTTAGGGCCAAAATCATCTGACTGTCTAGGCCATGTCTCTTCATGGTTAAGTAGTAACATGAAGTTATGTGGTTGGTTCTTTATGTTTATTACTGTCAAGTCAATGAAGCTAGTTTTGGGACAATAATTGTTGTTGCCCAAAGTTCAATGAGTGCAGTGACATATCCTTGATGTGAAGGCTGGTAAATGAAGCCTTGTGAATAATGATCATTTGAGCTACATGATGCATATCTGATTGTGATGTTTATTTGGAATTTGAACAATGATCTGGTTATCACATTGACAATTCAATGTTTACATTGAATGTACTCTCTCATCCTCTGCTGAACATTTGATAATAATTATAATAAGAAGAATTCATCAAGAGTTTCCCCATATTGGGTGTTTTCCCTAGCTTGTGCCATATCTTCATGATCTCTTGTCTTGGCTTGTCTTCTGCTATTTCATTTAACGTTCTTTCACTAGTTACTGACATATTTTGATTGATTGCATATGGTTTAGAGACGAGATAATGAAGTAACTTATTGTAGAAAATAACATGTTAAATTAATATGGTTTTAGAGCCAAATTGAGGACAAGCTCAGGGAAGAGAAAGCAATCACTACAAAAAAATGTGGACAAATCTCCATGTTCACCTTTCTCTCTCTGCAAGTCTGAAGTGCTAAGGATGTCTATTCTAAGGATATGTACCTCTCAAAATTGAGACCTTTATTGAGGTCTATAAGTATCCCTCAGGAGCAGTAGTGCAAGCATCAACAAGGAGGATAGGGTTTGTTTATCATTTATTCTGGACTCTTGAAGGTATTACAAGATGATTTGCAAAAATCGAACGTTGATTGGATTTGGATCTCTTTCAAATCGAGGTTTTTTGCTATGGAGTGATTTCTGAAAATGGGCAAAGCATCTCTAAGATCATGGACACGTTGGGCTACATATCTCTTTTGATTTTTTTGGTCCTTGCAGGAGCTCACTGAAAAGATGAGTATTCCAAGGTGACATTTTGTTGAGCAAAACTTGTTTCTAACTTGAATATTATCTTCTACACCCATATATTTTTGCGGCCATGATATTTTTCCTTGAGAAACTTGAGGCCTTTTGAAAATCATATATTATATGTTTTGGATTAATTTATATAAGGTTTCGACCCTTGTACTAGGGCATGTCCCAAAAAAAAATGATCTCATGAAGCCAATCTAGGTGGTGGAAAGGAATTTTTTTTCCAATAGACACCGTAAATCCCAAAGTTAGGACCCTCTTTATAATGGTAATGATGGTAGTCACTCTAGTGAATCTGACGGTGACTTTACATCTACCTTATCATGTGGCAACGTAAATTATTAATGACATTAATTCAGTGGTTGAATAACTATCTCCAACATAATCTCATGCGTCTACATAGTAGTGATGTCTTTTATAGAGTAGGAATTGTGAAGACCCAAGATCTGTATTTGCATTATTATGATTGAATCTGTCTCACTATTCTAGAAATATGAAGGCACATTTTTTAGCATAATTCTTCTACTAACAAAAGATAGAGGGACCTGTTCTTTATGTGGCACATCTTATGCATGAGATGAAGTCTTTATCCTAGATTTTTTAAGCTTATTGAAGCTTGACATTTGAGGAGTAATATATATCATGCTGGTGACCCTGTTATACGTTCTGATGCATGACAAGGATTCCATAATAATGACCTAAGTTTGTTACAATATTTTTGGCAAAGTCATTAATATATATGACTATGATATAATTTGATCTTGGATATCTATACCTTTGTTAAATCACCAGCTTGTTTTCAAAATCCTCATCGTTCAAATTAATTAGAAGTAGTCCTATCAAGGCTTGCATAAGACATGTAATCATGAACTAATATTGCTACTTGGAATCTCATTGTTAAAAATCCTTAAGTGAACGATAGTTTTGTGTACTGTTATTGTTAATTTTCTTTGAAGAGTTTGATGCACTGGTTGAATCTTTCATCGCTAAGATATTAGGCAGAGCCTCAATTATTGAGCAGAGCATGTAAGATAACATGTTAATGGATGCAAGTTGCTTAGGCAGATCTAAGGACTTATTGTAGAAATTTGATTGGATAGAATCTTCTCCACTGGGTCTATATGATGATCATAAGGAAAATTGTTGATAGTTATAAGAACACTTTCACAAATTGGAAGTATGTTATGTGAATAAGACCACTTATTCCTCATTTTCAATAGAATATGCACATTCCGGTAAAACAATGAAGATGGAGGAAAATTCAAATGTTTTGAGCAACAAGGACCAAGTCTCTGAATCCAGGTTGCATAAGAATCAAGGAAATATTCAGGTTTGAAGAAGATTAATTCAGTATGGCCTATCAACAAGCTCGAAAGATCCATGACATCCATGTGTAGACAGAAGTCCCGTGCTCAATTCCTAGGCTGGGGACAAATCAAGTCTTTGATATGTCACATATAAGAAAATAACATGAATACAATGCAGAGTTTTGATAAATGAAAGAAAATATATAAGTTTCTACATCTCACGAGTCTACAAGTGATAACGCAGTCCCAAAAATAATATCAAATCTAAAAATCACTCCATGACTAATGTAAACCAGGTAGCAAGAGTCCACTCCAGATACAAATCCAACCCAAAAAGGAAAAAATAAATTTTGTGAGGACTTAAAATGGCACTAAAGACACCACAAAAGGTGTCCAAGCAAGAGTCATCTTTAAAATAGTTATTATTATTAACCTATTTGAACCATTTAAAATAATAATAATATTGGTATACCTTACAATGAAATTTTCCTCCAACAAGTAACCCAAGGACTCAAGAGTCCATAAATATAGAAAGGCACCAAAGGATGGCCCTATTGAATCAACTATTGTAACACTATCCACATGGATAAGGCTTTGTGACAAAAACTAAGGCTAAGGCATTGGCGAAAAGATCACTCATTATACCCACACACCGTGAAGCAAAACCTAAGCACATCAACCATATTAAAACATAACTTCATTTAGCAAAATAAAATAAAAATCACTTTCCTTTCTGCCAAAGGCAGAAGGGAGGTAAAATTATTTAAAGTTGCGCATCTGGAGATTCATTTTGCATGTTGTGGTGTTCGCTGCTAGCCATTATTTTTACTCTTTGATCATATCCGAGGACTTAATAATTTATGATTTTGTGATAAATTTTTGAAGGGCTCCCATGCACCCCATAATCAGTCATCCTAATGCCATTTCCTGTCTTGTACTCTGCAATTGGTCTTCCTAATTTATGCCTTATTTCACTGCTTTCCACCTTAGTCCAATTGGAGGACAGTGGTTCTTCTCCCCAGCCTGCATCTTCACTAGTTCTTTTTGTGAATTTGATAAGGGCATATCTCTATGATCAGGTCTAAGGTAATCATTGAGCATTGAAGGAGGTCTGAGCACCTTCAGTTTGGTGTACAGGAAGGTCATAAGACATGCGTTTGATGCTGGAATAAGAGCCACAATTTACCAATGTATACGCAAAGGTTAAGGGTCTATCAAGGAAGGTTTACACAAATTTTCACGATTGGTTTGACAGATGTTAGGGCATCTTATGGGGAAGCTTCAGGAGGCTTATAGAGGGCGAAAATCATCTAAGTGTCTAGGCCGTGTCTCTTCATGGTTAAGCAGTAACATGAAGAAGGTATGTGGTTGGTTCTTTATGTTTATGACTTCCAGGTTAATGCAGTTAGTTTTGGGACAATAATTGTTGTAGCCCAAAGTTTAGTGAGTGAAGTGGCATATCCTTGACATGAAGGCTGGTAAATTAAGCCTTGTGAACAATGATCGTTTGAGCTACATGATGCATATTCGATTGAGATGTTTATTTGGCATTTGAACAATGATCCTGGTTATCACATTGACAAGTCAATGTAGAAATTGAATTTACTCTCTCATCGTCTACTAAACATTTGATAATAACATGATAATAAGAAGAATTGATCAAGAGTTTCCTCATCTTGGTATTTTTCCATGGCTTGTGCCATATCTTTGTGTTCTCTTGTCTTGGCTTGTCTTCTGCTATTTCATTTAATGTTCTTTCACTGGTGACTGTCATATTGTGATTGATTGAAGATAGTTTAGAGATGAGATAATGAAGTAACTTCTTGTAGCAAAGAACATGTTAAATTTCAGATCCAAATTGAGGACAAGTCCAAGGAAGAGAAAGCAATCACTATAGAAAAAATGTGGACAAATCTCCATGTTCTCCTTTCTCTCTCTACAAGTTTGAAGTGCTATGGATCTCTATTCTAAGGATATGTACGTCTCAAAATTGAGACCTTTATCGAGGTCTATAATTATCCCTGAGGAGCAGTATTGCAAGCATCTACAAGGAGGATATTGTTTGTTTATTATTTATTATGGACTCTTGAAGGTATTCCAGGATGATTTTCAAAAAACAAACGTTGAGTGGATTTGGATCTCTTTGAAATCATGGTTTCTTGCTATGGAGTGATTTCTGAAAATGGGTGAAGCATATTTGAGATCATGGACACGCTAGGCTACATATCTCTTTGGATTTTGTTGGTCCTTGTAGGAGCTCACTAAATAGATGACTATTCCAAGGTGAGATTTTGTTGAGAAAAGCTTCTTTCTAACTTGAATATTATCTTCTACACCCATATCTTTTTGCGGCCATGATATTTTTCTTTGAGAGACATGAGGCCTTTTAAACAACATATATTTAATGTTTTGGATTAATCTATCTAAGGTTTCGACCCTAGCACTAGGGCATCTTCCAAGACATCTTGATCTCATGAAGCCAATCTAGGTGGCAGTAAGGAATTTTCTTTCGAATAGACATTGTAAAGCCCAAAGTTCAGACCCACTTTATAATGGTAATGATGGGAGTCACTCTAGTGAATCTAACAATGAATTTACAGCTACCCTATCATGTGGCAATGTAAATTATTAATGACAATAATTTGGTGGTTGAAGAACTATCTCCAACATAATCTCAAGCCTCTACACAATAGTGATGTATTTTATACAGCAGAAATTGTGATGACCCAAGATCTGTATTTGCATGATTATGCTTGAATTTGTCTCACCATTCTAGAAATTTGAAGGCACAATTTTGAGCATAATTCTCCTGCTAAAAAAAGATAGAGGGACCTGTTCTTTCTATGGCACATCTTCTGCATGAGATGAAGCCTTTATCCTAGATTTTTTAAGCTTATTGAAGCTTGAAATTTGAGGAGTAATATCTATCATGCGGGTGACCCTGTTATACATTCTGATGCATGACAGAGATTCCATAACAGTGACATGAGTTTGTTACAATATTTTCGCAAAGTCATTAACATATATGACTCTGATCTAATTTGATCTTGGATATCTATACCTCTATTAAATCACCAGCTCATCTTCAAAATCCCCATCGTTCAGATGAAGTAGAAGTACTCCTATCAAGGCTTGCATAAGACTTGTATTCATGAACTAATATTGCTATTTGGAATCTCATTTTTAAAAATACTTAAGTGAACGATAGTGTTTTTTATTGTTATTGTTAATTTGCTTTGAAGAGTTTGATGCACTGTTTTAAGCTTTCAACACTAAGATATTAGGTAGAGCCTCAATTATTGAGCAAAGCATGTAAGACAAAATTTTAATGGATGCAAGGCAGATCTAAGGACTTATTGTAGAAATTAGGCAAATGTAAGGATGTTAATTGATGGGTTTAATTATTGGTTGCACATATCTCAATTTCTAGTGGTTTGGTGGGACCGGTACTATAACAATTACTAGTTTGTGCACAACATTCGACGCCTCTCCCCTATCTAATGATAAACATATGCATTATACAACCCTACATTAATAATTCAACCTCATCACTCTAAATATTGGCACTGTCGTTTGACCTCTTTTTTTAATGGCAGGTGAAATAAAAGCACAGAATGTGCAGGCATGAATTCCAATGGAATGGACCACATGCCACGACTTTGTACTCGCTCACATGACAAAATACCTCTATGAATTCCCATGCCCATTAAATGGACCACTGACCAGATGCCACGATCCTTTACTTAGCGATACAAGACATCTTATATTGGCCACTGAGCTAAGCTCCACAGTATATACCGATATATGTGGTCACAATGCCACTAGTTTTCATTACAGTAAGCAAAGGCTCCAACATGTTTCAAATTTCTCATTTTTGCATTGATCTCATTAAGAATCCAAATCTGGAGAGCATATTTACTCGCATGAAATACTCATGTGATCTCATATGGCTCTATTAGAAAAACATTCTCCACTCCATCCTCCCTCACTAGCTTCCAATAAAGAAGATAAGTGTTTTGCATGTGAAAGGGAAACAACAATTACAAACATTTTGGCAAAGTGAAACTGAGGTACATCTGCATTTTAAAGAAAAGTATTGTGTTTATTTTTCAATGTTTAAAATTAAATTCTCTATTCATACCAGAAAGCACACAATTAGTGGGGAGTTAGCTAGGTTTTCTAAATGAAAATAATCATATCTCAGATTTAAGATGAATATCCTTGCAGGCACCACTGCAGTTGAGGGATTTGATTGTTAATGTTCCCATTTCACAGTTTCCCAAGTCCATGTCACAATTGTAGCACCTAGAAAATATTGAACCCAAAGATCAAAGAAACATGATATTTTTCCTAGACTCGTTTGGCAATCTTACAAAACTCCAATATCTTAACTTGTCTGGGAGCTGCAGTTTGCAAAAGCTGCCACATTTATTTGGGGATTCAATTAGACTTAAACATCTCTCTCTGGAAGATTTCTCCAAGTTGAAAAAGCTTTCAAATTCATTTGGAAATTTAATTATACTTAAGCATTTTTCAAGTAGATTGGTCCAAATTGCAAGAGTTGCCACATTCACTTGGGAATTTTATTTGACTTGACCATCTCTGTTTGGAAAGGTGCTCTAAGTTGAGCATCTCTCAAGGAATGTTTGGAAACATCACCACACTTGTATCATTAGACCTTTAATTTTGTTTGAAAATGAAGGTATTTCCTCCCCAAGGAGTAAGCCAACGATCCTTAGAAGACCTAAATTTGATGGGCACAAGCTTAGAAGAGCTAGCAAGAGATCATATCAGAGATCTAGGCCGTTTGAAAAAATTAAAATTGGGAAGCCATTTTTTGAAAGAGTTTTCACCTTCACTCTGTGATCTAATGACATTAAAGGAACTCACTCCCCTTGACCGCAGGAGTTTAGAATGTTTTCCCTATTCAGTTAAACAGTTGAAACAGAGGAAAAATATGGAGATTCTTAATTCAAAAAAAATAATGAAGATATCAATAGAGTCTGTCATTAACAACTGCATGGTTCATCTCGAAAACTTACAGCTATAGGAGACTTAGGTCTCAGAGCTATCGTTTGTTGAAGGTATTTTCCCCAACATTAAACACCTGAAGATTGAGTATTTTAATTATCTGGTGGAGATTGAAGCATTTCCAGAATCACTAATAATGCTACAGATGTGGTTCTATGGTGTATTGAGAAAAATAGGAGGGCCTTTTGGTCTTGTAAAGCTTCAACAATTGGACATAAGTGGTTGTAAGCAACTAGAGGAGCTGCCAAGCCTGGAGACATTCACATCTTTGGAGGAGTTGCACACACGTGAATGAAAACAGCTCAAGGTTTGGTGGAGTTGGTGAAGCTTCGAGTATTAGATGTTCAGGAGTGCTCTGAGATGGAAGAATTGGCGAGTATCAAAAATTTGAGGTTGGCGGTGAAGGAGTTTCATTAGTCTGGTTGTCCAAAATTGTAGGCACGTGGAAAAATACTAGATCTGCCACGCGTAGGCGTAGCACAGGAGAAAGCCCCAAATAAATTTCAAGCATGTGGAAAAATACAAGAGCTTCAACACATAGGCATAGCAGAGGAGAAAGACCCACTACTTGGGGATCCCATTAATGGTGGGCTTTCATCTGATGCTGCAAAATATCACCTTATCAAATTCAAATCTGACCAACTCAAAATCCTCAAAGTTAGGGAAGAAACTTGGACACTCAAAGGTCGGGCCATATGGTTAAAAGCAGGGGATGAAAATAATAAATTATTTCATCAATATGCCAGAGGTATACGAGCCATCAATACCATTTTGGAACTTGAAAACGTGGATGGTACTTCAGCTACATCCTTTTAACACCTAACCAACTTGGGCACTTCACACTTCAGGAACCTCTTCAAAGCCCCTCAGGAAGCCACACTAGAAAACACCATCAAGGTCGTTGGATACTTCCCTAGGTTTGCGAACCAAAACTTTGCAGAGGAAATTTTCAATCCAATCATGATGGGAGAACTTGAGGCAGTTCTCAAATGGTTCAAGGAGGACAAAAACCCTGGCCCTGATGGATGGTCAGTGTAATTTTACCTATTTTTCTTTGATCTTCTGGGACAAGTGCTAGTGGAGGTGGTGGAAGAAACTAGGAGTGCAAGTCACCTATATGATGCAATTAACTCTACTTTCATTTCTTTCATCCCCAAGTCTTACCATCCCTCCTCCTTTAAGGAATTTTTCCCTATTTCCCTATGTAACTACATTTACAATATCATGGCCAAAATTATTGCCAACAAACTCAAGCCTGTTATATCTGAACATATCTTCCCTGAAAAATTTGCATTTCTAGGAAACATATAGATTCATGAGGCTATTAGGGTTACACAAGAGGGACTTCACTCTATGCACACTAAGAATATCAAAGGAATGATTCTTAATATTAACCTTGAAAAAGCCTTTGACCAGACCAGCTGGCTCTATATCAGAATTCTTCTCACTCACCTTGGCTTCCCCATATCGGTTATAAACTATATCATGTGCTACATCACCTCTGTCTCCTATAATGTTCTCATTAATGGACCAGAAACTGACTTCTTCCATGCAAATAGGGGCCTCAGACAGGGATGCCCACTCTCCCCTCTACTATTTCTACTTGTTATGGAAGGCCTAAGAAGGTGCATGATTGATGAAAGGGAAAGGGGCAAGTTGAAAGGTATCAAAATCACAGAAAACTGTATATTGACACATCTTCTCTTTGTGGACGATGTCCTCATATTTCTGAATGGCTCCCTAGGTGACATAACAATTGTTAACTCAATACTGCAATTTTTCTGCAAAGCATCAGGTATGTCTTGTAATGACTCCAAATATACTATTATCATTCATGGATTCTCCCCACACAAGACTCACTATGCTTTGAAATAGTTCCCCTTCAGTTTTATTAAACTTGAGGATGGTCTAAAATATCTAGGGTTTTACCTAAAACCGGCCAACTACAGAATTGTTGATTGGAACTGGCTAATTGCAAAATTTGATAAGAGGATTAATGCATGGCACCACAGATGGCTCTCTCGCATTGGTCGACTTGTAATTATTAAATTTGTCATGGAGACCATTCTGATTTACTAGATGTCATTTTCTTGGATACCTAAGGGTATTCTCAATAGGATTCAGAGAATCTTCTGTCGGTTTATGTGGAATGTCTCAAAGGAGGGACAGAATTATGCTTGGGCTAGATGGGATCTCATTTCCCTCCCTAAAAAGTGGGGGGGTTGGGGCATCAAAGACTTGAACTCTTTATCCATGGCATTGGCTGCAAAATTGGGGAGGCAGATCCTAACTGTCCACAGTATTTGGACCAAGGTTGTCCACAGTCTTTGGACCAAGGTTGTCACACATAAATATATCCATCCACTATAATGGATTGAAAGGATCAAAGGGGGACTTTGGTTCAGAACTAATATGTCGACAATATGGAGAGTCATCTTGAACTCTATAGACCACATAAGAATTGGACTTGCATGGCAAGTTGACAAAAGTAGATTGGTCTGTATTGGTTGTGACCCATGGTCTGGTTGTGGAAATGCCCATATGTTCCCACCTAAATTCATCTTCGCATTGAACAATTTTTGATTTTATACCCTTGATCCAGTGGTTGACCCATAAAACACAACCATTTTCTCTCAAGGCTGGTTGAACTACCATGATCAACATATTCATCAATTATGGTCAAATTATTAGGAACTCTACTTATCTACTTTTTCTGAATCACATGTTCAAATTACTGATAGAGATGATGAGATCATTTGGGCTATCTCCAAACATGGAAAATATACTCCTAAGGATGGTGTTACACAGTAATTTTTCACTGTCCCTGCAATCCCCGTCCCGCACATTGGAGGGCTCATTTTGTGACCTGTGAGCAGTGACATGGCTTGAAACCACTTTCATGACATCCCTTTGAAAAAGGGCTTTCATTGCCCTGATGACATCTCCTTGTGAAAAACCCTAAAAATGGCCCTTTTAGCATTGGCGTGAGCAGGCAATTCAATACCCACGCCAATGGGGAAAATACTTCAAAGAGGTCGTGTCATTTGGCACTCTGTCCCAGATTCACACTCATGCCAACCCATTTAAGCAATGTTTTAAAAAAAATAAATGGCAGAAGTTTCGTCCTAACTGATCCAGGAACTGATATCTATCTTGAGTTGGGAGGTTTGGCTACGGGTTTCCATAGAGAGGAAGTGGTTTTCCACCTCTCATGGAAGCTTCCTTGATGATAGGGCCAATCCCATGATTATAGGGATCCCAACTCCCTTTCCTCCATCTATAAAAGCTTGCTCATCTCCTTTGCAAGCTAGTTCCCAAGAGCTTTCACATCCTTATGCTGCAAGAGCCTTCTTGATTCCCTTAAGGCCAAATCCAAGCAAGGATACTATTGTCAAGTATCCAGAGAGAGAGGCTTGTCCTATCCTTGACAGGCTTTATCGAGACATGTTTTGCTAACGACCCGCCAAAGGAGAGTGCTGCGTCGAAGCTATGGTTGTATTCTTCTTTTGACTCATTAATGATAAGCGACTATTGGTTATGGTTCCAATCTTGTTCTTGATTATGTTCATGAGTTATGTCTTCTTCGACTGACATATAGTTGTATATACTGGATATTATGCTTGTGTTCGTGTTGTTTCTTGCATGTGCAGGTGTTCGATCACGGAGATCGTGAGGATTGTGATCTGCCAGGGCAAAGGAATGGGAGCACCACCTCTTCTACAAACGACAATGTTGGATTCCAAGTAAGCCTTCATCACAAGTTGGTTTATTTGCAATTAGGAACTGCACTGTAGCATGTTTGATTGTTGCTAGACCCGATCTGGGCTAGTAGGGATTGTCTCTGTCCACAGAGGGGATTAACCTCTTCAACAGATGGCTATCTACATATATATGAGTCCCACTGACCTTTGGAACCATGCTCGTGGTGGAGTCCATTGTGGAAACTGAAATTTCCAGCTGAGGCCAAGGTTTTTAATGTGGTGTATCCTCTCCAACAAGATCCCCAGTGGGGCATACCTAGCGTTCTTTCATCGGCCCATCTTGGTGCACACTTTGCAAATTTGCGATGGAGGAATCTGATCATATTTTCCTCCATTTCCCTATCACTCTATCTCTTTGGACCCATATTTTGGCATCCCTTAATCTCAACAAGAACTAGTCAAATCTCTCTGTCAAACATGCCCGAGAATCATGGTGGCAATCCTCCTGCCCACATAAGCTCCACAAACTTCCCATATTAATCTGTTGGGGTATCTGGATAGATCAAAATCAATTTATCTTCCATGATATCCCCCCATCCTGGTTGACCATATCCACCCACATATCCACCATTTTCCATTTGATCCCGAATGACCCTCCTCTTCCTCCTCCACGGTCAATCATCCCTGAAGCAATTGATAAATCCTTTCCATGGGCCTATTTTGATGGCTCTACTCAACAACTTGGATGTGGGGGGGCGGGGGTGGGGGGCAGGGTGATATTTTACCTTATATATCAACATTTCTTCAAAGTAAATATTGTATTGGGGAGGGGTACTAAAAATTATGTTGAACTATCCTACCTTAGAGCTCTCCTACAGTTTGCTCTCACAAAAAAATGCAATAGAATACAGATCTTCAGAGACTCAAAGATCATCATTGATTGGTTCAATCAGCTTACTACTTGTCACATGCACACACTACAAAATGTATTGGAAGAGGTATATCAACTCAAAGCTGAATTTGACTATATCTCTTGTCATCATATTTACAAGGAGAGGTATCAAATTTCTGATTCAATTTCCAAGGAGGCAGCTCACCTACTAAAGGACCAATGGGAGATATAGGAAGAAAATGATCATCGATATTATCATTTCTTCCATAGACCATATGAAGATATACCATAATAAAGGGTGGGCGCACTCTAATTGTTGATGATACAGAACATATTTTTTGGCTGTCATATGAGATAGTTTTATATTTATATATCCATTGTTAATGTACAACAATTTTATCTACATACATACACAACTTTATTACTTTTTTGGAGTTTTTCCTGATATCTATTTTGAATGCACCTTTATACAGTTATATATTACTATGCACAACAACATATACAACATTTAATTTTCATATTTATCAATTAAAGTTATGATTTTCCTGTGGAAAAAAGGATAAGCAACCACAAGTCAATCTTGAGATCCTATGTAAAGTGAGTTATGAATATCCCAATAGACCTCGCACCATTTTTGTGCAGGGTGAAATAAGCCCTGCAGACAATAGTTCAGAATTACTATTGGTCCTAATGCAGTCAAAGAAAAATGTGTAATACCCTCCTTTTAAGAATGCTTCAACCTCTTCTCCATGTAGATATCATAGTGGTTATATAGACTCTTGATATTCCTCTGCCTTTGATAGAAGTGGGTGACCTAAAATTGAGGTGAGTCAACATTAGCACCGAAAAATTCGAAGGTTTTGCATTTAGGTGTGCATTGATTAGCCAAGGCTTTACAAAGGTTGTAATAATGAGGCTTGATAGGGGTAATTCTTCATTAATTTCACAATTAGGCCACGGGATAGGTCACATATTTTCATACTTCCTCACTCCTGGAAATTCTACTGAATACAGCTCAATGTTCTTCAGCAAACATGCAGCTCACAAGGGTAAGTATGTGGTAAGCACGCCTCTCATAGATGCAATGAACGAAGGTGTGAATTTTTATTATTTGGCTACCTGGAAAATAATCCATGGTACCCAATTTAAACAAATGGCATTTTAGGTTGAATCCTTTGATAATGAAAAGCACATTCATGGTTCCAATCACATTGCTATGCTGAATATAGAGTACTCTTCATTTGTCTATCATGGAATAAGGAGAAGACCATAATTCTCCAAAGTGTATGACTGCCTCAAGTTCAAAGGAATCGAAAGCCTCTACAAGGAAATCAAAATCACAAACATCTCTCACAAAGAGGTCAATTTTTTTGCTAGAGACTTACTTCCATCTCTTTTGAATTGAGACAATGGAATTTAGAGAGTCAGTCCCAAGCTGCTAATCACACAACCTGCAAACAATGCTATCAGCAACCGCAACCTGGTATCCTCTATTTGAAAGATCCAAAGTCTTCACCCATCCATAGTAGCCATCCCCTCCAACAACCATTACTTTATTCCCTTTACCTCCCCCTTCCATGGCAGAGGATGTTTTTTTCACTTATTTATCCCTCATGGAAACAACCCTCGAAGAAAATTTGGCAACATTTCTTCGATTTAAACAAATATAAAGAGAATTCACTCTAGAAAGTTTAAGATTTTAAAAAACTTCCATGCAGTAGAAATTAACAATGTTGGGAATAGAAAGAAGAATAAGAGGAAAGCAGAGACTAATGTTGGGTATGTGTTATATTCTTTCCACGATTAGCCCCACGCGCTGTATGTTGCGTCGGGCGTAGCTGGGGGGTCACGAGGGGTGAAGCAGTCCCCACCAAAATTTGTTTTTTGTGCGGACCCACTCATAGGCGGATCCGCCCATGGTTTTGCACATGGTTTTGGGGTTCGATGGTTTTCGGCCCCTGGTATTTTTGTAGATCCGGTCAAGGGAACTACGGTTATGTTCTAATCCAGGGTTTATGGATTGGGGTTTATGTATGCTTCGGCATGTATACATATGTGTTGTAACACTAAAAGGAATATAATGAAAAATCAAGCTGGTCGTCTCGATTTGGGATCCAGGGGAAAATATCTGTGTTTATCTGTTTTATGTTTTATGCTCTTACTATTGTTTATTTTCTGTTATAAGAATCGTGTGTAGATATTTCTGTTCAGGGTTAAAACCTACAACTGACGTGCTTGATTTTCAGATTGTGTCTAGTTCTGAAATTATACATTCAGATAAAAACACTTCTTTAAAAATACTAAATCGAAGGCCTACCTACAATGGTATGTTAAAGGCGTCTCCACGATCTCGACATTGGTTTAGTGGTGTTAAAAAATATACTAAGAAAACGTGTCCTATAACTCTAAATTTCTTCTCTGCAGGGTTTAATGTTCCAAAAGAAAAAACACCTTAACTATGCTTAAGTTTTTCTGTTTGTATATTACCATTTTTTTTAACCATATAGTGTTCTGAAGACGATAAGAAGTTCAATTGGAAAATATTAAGTATTCATTGGATATGGGCATTCAACACTTTTCCAAAAAATACAGAGCCCCACTCCATTTCAATTTGCCAGAGATCATGAACATCACCAGATCCTTTAACAGGTATGTGGATCAAGAGGAGGAGGTACTCAATGCACCGGTCACCATGGGTGATATTGAAGGAGTACTCAAATGGTTCAAAAAGGATAAAAGTCCTGGACCAGATGGGTGGCCTATTGAATTCTACCTCCATTTTTTTGAGTTACTGGGTCGCGATATCCTCATTACCATCGAGGATAGTCACAAACTTGGAAGGATCTATGATAGCTTCAATTCTACATTTATTGCGCTCATCCCCAAGATTGATCACCCTACCACTTTTCATGACTACATAACTATTTATCTATGCAACTGTATCTACAAGATTATCTTCAAAATAATTGGAAATCACATCAAGCCCATCTTATCTTCTCACATTGCCAAAGAACAATTTTATTTTCTCCATCATAGGCAGATTCATGAAGCCATCGGAAAAGCTCAAGAGGCCCTAAATTCTATCAAATCTGAAAACCTTAGGTGCACCATCCTAAAAATAAATCTTGCAAAGGCTTTCGATCATGTCAATTGGAATTTTCTCCATCTCATTCTTATCCAAACTGTTTTTCCCCCTCCTTTCATTGACTGGCTTATGGGGTGTATCAGCCATGCATCATTCAACATTCTCCTGAATGGCACTGCATCGGACTTTTTTCATGCGGGGAGGGGTTTGAGGCAAGGGTGTCCTCTTTCTCCCCTGCTACTTGTACTTGTTATGGAGGGTCTCTTGGTACTTATCAAAAAGGCAAAGGAGGCAGGGGAGCTTCATGGCCTACACATTAATGAGATTATGCATTTGAATCACCTATTATTTGTGGATGATGTACCTTTTTTCCTGGATGGCTCCTGTCAAGACTCAATACAATTTGAATGAACTCTTCACAGCTTCTTTAGAGCAATGGGAATGGTTCCTAATAACAACAAAGACACCATTATCATGACAAGATGTTCTACAAAGGAACAGGGCATTGCATCTGCTCTTTTTTCTTATGTGCATAACAATATTGGGGATGGACTGAAATATTTGGGATTCCACTTAAAGCCAAACGATTATCAAATTAAAGACTAGAACTAGTTGATTGCCAAAGTGGATCGTTGCATCAACCTCTGGCACCATCGATGGCTCTCTAGGGTTGGTCGTTTGGTATTAGTTAAATCTATACTTGAGTACATTCCAGTATATTGGATGTCTCTTGCTTGGATGCCAAAAGGTGTCACAATCCGTATTCAAAAAAATTGCAAAAATTTCTTGTGGAGAAATCCGAAAAAGGACTGTACTTTTGCTTGGATTACTTGGGATCGAATCAGTAGGCTGAAACAGTGGAGTGTTTGGGGTATAAATGATATTAACCTATTTTCTACTACCCTAGTGGTGAAAATGTGTTGGCACCTGATCTTTGGACATAGTCTTTGGAAGGATGTTACCACTGCTAAATACATCGCTCTTAGAAACTCTCTTGTTTGGATCTGCGACAACATTCTACCCTGTCCCGAATCCTCTATTATCTAGAAGGCCATCACTAAGGCCTCTCATCTCATTCACAAAGGGCTCACATGGCATATTGAATCGGGTTTATCAGTTTGTGTGGGCACTGTCTCGTGGTCGGGCAATGGTGAAAACTACAAACTACCTTATTGGATCATTGAGCTATTGGAAAACACGGGCTATCACCATCTAGTGCAGGTATCTGACCTGGCTCGAACCAATTTTCATTCTCAGAAATGGTTGTTGGCTCAAGAACTGGGTATTCCTCAGGCTGGATATCTGGACTGGGCTAGATATATCAGAGCCCTCCAAGCATCACATATCCGACTTACTGATCAAGAAGACCAGTTGATCTGGGCTATCTCACCTAAAGGCATATACTCACCAAAAATTGGCTACACAACACTTTTCCAACTCAAGGAGACACAAGAGAAACTTTGGTGGTGGCAGTCGATCTTGAAATTGGAGGTACCACACAAGAACAGACTTTTTTTATGGTGCATACTACACAATTGCATACCCACCATGGACAACCTTCATAGACGAGCCATCCATGGATCCTCAAGGTGTTTTTTCTGTCTTGCACATGAGGAAAATGGCCAGCACCTATTCCCGAATTGCTCTGCTATTCACCTTATATGGAATTCGATTATTCATGGGCTTGGATGTCTCTACATCTGGTGGGGAATTACAATCACAGAAGCCTGGACTACTTGGTGGCAGCTGACTGCAACACTACGAAGCTACAAAACCTTCCATTACTTGTTGCATGGGGTATATGGACTAACCGCAATAGGCATATATTTGAGAACCATCAGGTGAACATGGAGCACATTTGTTCCTCTATCACAGCTACCTACAGCCTGATAGTAGACGATGACCCACAGAATCCTATGAATCATATCACCCCCAAGATCATAGACCATACCCGACCATGGGTGTATTTTGATGGCACGACTAACCAGCACGGGTGGGGGGGGGGTATACTATTTTTATTAGACCAACATTATTATCATCTCAAAATGGGATTAGGCCGGGGTTCAAATAATTTCACTAAGTTACTATGCCTTCGACTCCTTCTCCTATTTGCACGTGAAAAAAATTGCAACATAATTCAGATATTTGGAGATTCACTTGTTTTTATTAACTGGTTCAACTCTCTTGCACAGTGTTACACACACACACTTACTGCATTACTACAGGAAGTACTCCACGTCAAGACTCAATTTGACACTAGATCTGTCACTCATATTTATAGGCAAAGGAACAAAGTGGTAGAAAAATTATCCAAAGAAGCCACAGAACTAGAATAGGGCAGATGGTCCATCACTAAACATGATGGCGCTCAGGTGTATAGATATTTTCACAGAGCGTTCATTGATGACCTCCAGAATATGGGTGCAGTTGATCCATGACTGCAATTTTGATAGTACCACTCATGGGAGATTTATTATTATTTGATATGATTACCTATGATAGAAAATATCGGCAGCTATTTATCTAACTTTTTTGTATATATTATGTTTTATTTTGATATGAAAGTTATGCACCAAAATTACAATAGATAGGGCATCACAGCATGCACCGATATATGTAATGCCTTTGTGTTTCATGAGGAAAGTATTATATTTTGCACCATACTAGAAAGTATACTCAGTAAAATGTAACATGTAATTTTTCAATATTAATGAAAGATTACAAACTTTTCACTGTGAAAAAAAACGAAACAGGAAAGAATGAAAACTCCATTGTAAGCCAAGTAACAACATTTTTATAAACTATGCCTGTACAAAATAACAAAAGCCAGATAATAATCTTACCAGTGAAGAAAACCCGAAGAATATTTTTCCTTATTGATGGAAAATGAGGTCTGCCCACAATCACCTACGGGTAGGAATCCTTGTTAGGAAAGGAATAGGTTCTTCTCACCATATTGAAGGAAAATGAGGTCCGCCCAGTGCCCATAATAAACTACAAGCAATAATCCATGTTAATAGGGGAATATGTTTTTTCTCAGGGGCTAAAAATGTGATGAAAGATGAGGAAGTGGTAGGAAAGCGTTTTGCAAGATGAGAAACTTTTCATAGTAGCGGAAAGCAAGAAGTAAGAAACTATCCTTACCAACACAGTGCAAAAGAAAAACAAAATTTGGGAGGGAAATTTTAAAATAATAAATAAATTAAAATAATAAAATTTAATGTGTAAGTGAAACTATGTATGATTTGTAAAGAAAAAATTGGTCAACATGAAACAAAAAATTGAATGACATATAAATAGAATATTTTCACTTTACAACCATTATTTATTAACAAAATCTAGGAATTTTAACCATCCACAATGCATGACCTGAAGGCATCCTTATTGATCATGTGAAAAGTTTTAATTGTCATCATAATTTACTGATGAAGAGTTGGCAATGGAAGAATTTTTTGTGGATTCTAGTTCCATAGTAGAAGAGTTGGAGACAACTTCACAATAAATATGGATCTCCATAAGTCTTAATACAAGGGTATTTGGATTATCTAGTGGTCTAGAGTTAGATTCACTTTTTCACAAGAAATGGGGTTGGTAATTTTAAAAATATCACATGACTCAATCAAGCACTTCCCATGGTTATAAGATGGAGTAACTTTGGGCACAAGAAACTCATTTATTCATGTCAATAGTCCTTTCATTTAATGAGCTTGGATTTTCATAGGTCGGATGGTAAAAGACCAAACCTACTACTACTCAAAGAGAATAAGTTCCATTTCAAAAGGAAAATTTCACATGAAGAAAGGTCCATACTCACTTATAACCCACATCTACACCCAAATCCATTAGCTAATGAATGAAGCTACCACTTATATAAAGGAAGAGACAACGTGTATGATACATTCACCAGTCTCTTATTCCAACCTCTTCATACTAAATAAAAAGTCAATAAGGAATGTTCTAACCTCGACTTAGAAACATTCATATTTGATTTAAATAAAAAAATAAATGAAGAGGTAAGTACAAAAACACATGAAAGACAAAACTGGCTATACTCGTAGTCTTTGATATAAAGAATAGAAATTAACCACGATGAAGAACACTAGCCTTCAAACAATAACATTAATTTTTCTCACCCTTTGAAATTTGTGCCATTTGTGGTCATGTTAGGGCCTAAATTATACTTTTCAAACAATTTGGTTACACACACACACTTGGGTTTTAATATTCTAACAAAGGGATAGAATAAAACAAATAATAAGTCACAAACCCAAATATCTCCATTCTTCATGGCCAATTCATGGTTCCTAGTGACAAATTCATGGTGTGATTAAAGCTCCACCACATTTCCTTACTCAAACAAAACCAAATAACTAAAACTTGTTAGGTATTATTGATTGGATATGAGGATTTGATCTTGCCCAAGTTTATTCCCTAGTAAACCCTTTCGATAGATTATGATGGTTGTGCATATGACATTGTATGGTTTTGTGTATGCTAGCAACAAGAGCACATGATTGTTGTATGGAAATTTCTTGGTGAGTGTTTTTTCATCTTTTACCTTGAAAGATTCAAGGTTTCCTCTTTACACACGAATAACATGGTTTCTTCTACAACAGTGCTAAAAAGTCAAATTGATCTGATTATTGGAAATCGTAGTGATGAAAATTCATTCATATCTTTGAAATCGACCTAACTCCTATTGTGTGATAGATATGGTGGATTATGAGGATCTAATTTTGTGAAGCAAAAGGGGTTAACTTGACTTTTTTTGCATCATTAGGGTGTAAATAGTAATTTTTAACTGAAAGTATTCTATCAAATTTAGCTTGATTATTTGAAGTTGCCATTGACAAATGCAAACACATACTAATATTGATTATGGAAAAAATAGAAGGGGGGATTAAACTAGAGCTAGGAGAAAAATACTTTTTTACTGTGGTATTCACTAGCATATAAGACTGGAATTTGGTCTTTGAGAATGGTCATTATTTTTTCAACTCAATTGGCCTCTACCTTTAATTCTAGATGAAGCAATTTTCCGTGACAAGGAGGGATTCACGACAACTTTGGTTTGGATTTGATTGTATTAGCTTCCAAGGGAGTTTGGGATGACAAGACATTGGTTGGAATAGGGAATGCCCTTGGGAATTTCGTTAAAACCTTTGAAGCATTGAATCAAGTAAAATATATATCACATGTCTGCATATGTGTATACATGCTACTGATGTGAAAAATCAAATTTTCTCAATTTAATCAAGGAAAAATCAAATTGAGAATTTCTTGCTACGTTTTTCAATACTCCCTCTCAACAAGAAAGATATTATCAATCACCCATATCTTGAAACTGTGGAACTTGAACTTCCCTCTTGACAAAGATTTTGTAAAAATGTCAGCATATTGTTCCTCTATCGGAATGTAGTGTAGCAACATTATTCGCCTCTGCACGCAATCCCGTAAATGGTGATACCAGATACCTATATGTTTGGACTTATCATGAAATATAGGATTCTCAGAGAGCTTGATGCGACTCTCATTATCACAATAGATCACAGTTGGATCCATAATCTAACCAAACAATCCAAGAAGTATCTTTATCATCCATATCACCTCATATGATACTTGACTTGCAACCATGTATTCTACTTTTTCTGCGCTAAGTGCCACAGATATTTTATTCATGTTGTACCAAGGAATAATGCAGACCCAGCACTAAAAATTCCACCTTATTTACTCTTTCGGTTTGGTGGAATTCACGCCCAATTTGCATCTATGAAGCCACACAACTTCACTCCCTCTATACCATAGTCCAAACTAGGTAGTTCCTCTGAGATGTCGTAAAACATGCTTAGCTGCCTTCCAAAATAATTTGGTTGGCCTAACCATAGATTTGCTAGATCTATGATGCAATGTTTGCTCAAATAGGTAACTATAAAGACACCTCCACCTACTAGCAAAGATAGATTCCTTCCTCCACTACAAATTTGTTTGTAGGATCTAGAGAAAATGAAAATTTATGTAAATGTTAAAAATTAAAATACCTCTACACTAAGGAAATTAATTGTTGCAATTTCTCTCGCTATTGATGATTTTACCTATGAAAATTACCAATAAAGTCTAGACTGAAAAGGTGGGGAAGCATGCCAGATTCCAAGATACCTTGGTTATAAAATTTGAGAAGGATAAGACATGGATAATTATCCCAAGTCAAGTTTAAAGGAGAGAACATGTGGAAGAAATTATAACATAAGCGGAAAATTTAGTTGAGAAATATGCCCTTGAGGACATGGAACTTGATGATCTTGATTTGTCACCCATGGAAGATGTTTGGAACATAAGGAGAGAGATCTAATGGAATTCTCATAATTTGGTTTTTTTGTAGTAGTTTGATCAGAAAGTCTCAAGAGCAACAAGTATTTGGGTTAATTACCATATAGAGTTATAATATTGATATTGTAGTAGATTTGAACTAGTTCTTCAAAATCAAGAGAAGAGCAGTATTTCAAGAAAGTAGCTTATAAAAGGTTGTTTAAGGATGTCGTGATATGGATAAATAATTTTGTGGTGGAAGAGGATTATGTGCCTTTTAGTTCTCTAACCATGGAACTGCAAGAACAAATGCTTGGAGGTGACCTAGAATGGATTGAATTATATTGAATAACTAAGGGAATAAGGTGTGATGGAGGAAGCACGTGCATTAAAGAGGGAAAATAGGATTTTAATAAAAATGCAATAATCAAGAAATGGTGGATGAATAGAATGAAGGGGATTCATCCCAATACCATGGTAATGAAAATGAGTATTAGTGAGGATGAAAAAATAGAGGCACAAGTAAAAGAGTTGAAAAGGTTTCAAAATTGTCAAGAGAATACCACACATTTGTTCAAATAAGGGGATTTAATAATTGGAAAGAGCTTGGAGAGAAGAATATGCAGGGAGAATATTTCTAGAAATTTGGAAGAGAAAAAAGAAGTGATGCCACAAGGAGGTGAGCACGTTCAATTAGATGGATCGTGATTGTATAAAAGGGAGCCTCAGTTTGTAAGGTATTTATTAGTCTATGGAGAGATATATCATCACAAATAAATAAGAGGAAGAAACACTTGGTAATTTGTTCTAATTGTTTGAGCTAGAGGAAGGTCAAGTAGTAGACATGATATAACCTAAGAAAAGTGGATCCAATCCAAAATAACCACCCTATGAATCCTAGAGGTAATCCCAACTTTGTATTCTATTTTAGAATTGAAGCAACCTTTTATTATTAGTTTGAGATATAGTAGTAGTGAAAAAAATGAAGGTGGGAATAGAAGTAGAAGTGGCATATGTTATGTTTGAATTTTAGTTCAAGTTGGGGAGTAGGCCTAAGTATTCAAACATGTCCATAAGGTTTTATCTTGGTGAAAAATCCAACCAAAAATATGGTTATAGTAGTTCCAAGAACTTTAGAAACAGTAATGGTGATGAAAAACCACATTGGTTATTATGTGGATTCATTTGGAGGGTGAAAAGGATTGCAATGCTAGTTTCTGAGATGATAAAGTTCCTAACCACATTGTGGGGGAAGCTTCTCTAAGGGTGGATGAAGTTCATATATATTTATCCCTAGGGTGTAGCTAAGGCCTTGTATAAGTTAAAGGTGGTATTTATAACTAAGTTCTAGAGGCTAAGCATTGAACAACAAAAAATCACTAAGTTGAAGGAGATTAAGAAAATGGTTGGATAAAGTTCTCAGGAGTATGAGGAAATATTAGAAAACTTAATCAACAAACTCTCTTATACTATCCATGAAAATCAACAAAAATAATGATCCATAAGTTTGTTTCTCTTTAATAATGTACCATTAATGCAATAGCCATGGGTGGCATAGTGGGATGCCTTATCTTAGGCCATGAGGATAGAATCTTGTAGGGTGAACATCCATTTTACTAAAAAATTTCATGCTTGGTAGGATCTAACAGAGAGTTATGTAAGGAGTTCCTTCTAGGTAACCCTATTAATGAACCTTATTTCATATATTAATTGCATAATGAACCTATTTTGTTACTGGAAAGAGAGAAAATTTCATAGATTCTAATGAATTCTTATACATTACCTGCATTTTAATGGGTTAAAAAAAATTAATGGCACTAGGAGAGTGATGATATTATGTTTTTGGTAGTGATATTTTATCTCGTCCTCCAATACCAAGATTATTATTGTATGTTGCAGCAAAAATGTAAATCCCCAATGGGGATCGTTTCCTTCACAACTACACCATTTATGTTGGTGTCTTGGGTATAAAATTGCATTATTTTCCACTAGAGCTACTAGATTTCATTTCATTGAGCTACAGTGATAGGTGAGAGCTATACATATCTCACTAAAGGTGTATCAAGAGGCTATTAGTTTTCAAATATTGTAGATGCTCCCCAATGATAATGAACCAGGTGAAACCTAAGAAAATTCCAATGGATTTAATAAATTACAAGTAAATCTTGTGCTAGGTGGAAGATCCATTTACAATTACAAGCATACATAACTTAACTAGTTGATTGAGTGGCAATGAGTAAACTTCTCAGCCCAATATGTCAAATAGGTATCGATTTATTATGAAGTGATCATATGCCACTATTTAGGTTGTGAAAAGTGAACTAGAAATTGAATCAGTAATGTCCATGTCCTAGATGGCTAGTTTGTAGAAAGAAAATCTAGCATGAAAAGAGAAGGGTAAATTCATCTATCTGTTACTATGATAACCTCTTTAAGAGAGTCCCAAAAGTATCTTTATGTATTTTTACCATACCCTGACCAGTGATGTTTGGATTTATTAATGAGAGAACCATTGGGTTTCAACTTTCCATACTTATGTTTAATACAATCACCACCTTCCCCACCCCAACCCCCCACCCAGTTCCACGCAACACTTAGATGATTACATCCTTTTTTCAGTCCTACCAGCTAATACTAACACCAGTAGGACAACATTCAGTAGCACCACTCCATTAGATCCAAGACCCATGAGATCCCAAGTGGGATGGGTCTCCTGCGACCCCACCTCAATACATTTTATTCATCAATATGTTCACTACATTTAGCATTCTAACAGTCAAGTTCTAGATTGCAGTATCAGAAGAATGTTATCACTTATCAAACGCTTTTGCCTAAATTTACTAAATGATAAGCCATGGCCTTTTAATTCTATATTACAAACATGTTACCTAATATATACGTCTCCATGGGTTATTGGAAGCGACTTTAATATTATCAAGTTACTTGATGAGAAGAAGGGTGATATTTGAAGGTTGTATGTAGATGCAGAACACTTTCAAGAAACAATTGCTTCCTCTAGCCTAGTGGAGGTTAACAATAGTATCTTTACCTGGAATAATCAATGAGGGAGTCAACAACAAGTGGCCTCGTGTATGGACATATTCTTAATATCAGAATATGGTAACACCCTTGAAAAGTATTTTTCCAAACCAACCAACCAACCCTTTCTTCATTTACTTCTCTTAATTATATAAGAAAAATATCATAGTGTAATAGGTAGTTTCATACAAAATATTTTTGATCCATGGAGAGGATCAACACCAACTAGAAAAGTAGAAACATCCTAACTAAAAAATAGAAACATTATAGTTGTTTACACCTTTTTCAAAAATAACAAAGGAAATCATAACATACTTAACTTCACCCTAAAAAAATAACATATTTTAAACCAAGTTTATCTTTGAATATCATCCATCCTGAGTAAAGAAAATAGAAACAACAAAAAATCATAGAAAAGCTGCCAGTGAACTAACAGCTCTGCGCAGCGACTGGGTAGCACAGAGTCATCTTTCCTTTATGGCAGACACATGTTCAATGAAAGTTGGGTTGAGATGGAATCCAATTGTAAAGAAATATGACCTCTCAAATCTCTCACAACTACCAGCTCCAAAACATGAGTGAGACTTAGTAGACAAGGGTTGCGCAACACCTACATAATGCCTGTGTAGCATAATTTGTTTTGGGTATATCTCCCAAACCATAACATATTTTTCAAAATTGAAGGAAATTATTCTATATGATAGTGTTGGAAAGAAATAGCTCACACTGTTTCTCCAAATTCTTCCCCATATTCTCACAAAATTCTCTGCAAAACCATGGCTCAAAACAAGAAATTTACAAACTATGAAAAATGATTTTTAAAGATGCATTCATAACGCCTTATTTGTGACACCTATGTGAAAAATGGAAGAGGTTTTTGTACTTTGGTCCATCTTTAATAACAAATTCTCTCAATTTTCCATAATTTTACTTTATGTGGTAGGAATTATCATTTCAAAAGGCTATAAAAAATAGAGTATGCGCGGCGCTATGCAGCGAGAAAATCTAAGTAACATTGTGATGCTTTGACCTAATTTTTTGGAGCACTCCACTTGACTTGGCATGTGAATCACATCATAGATAATGATTAAGTATAAGGGGTATGAAATCCTTTTGGTATGGGAGTTTTATATATGAGAATGGGGTATCATGCATGAGGGTTATATGATATGAGTATGGGAAATGGTAATGTTAATATAGGGAATGGCTTAGAATGAAAGGGGGGAATAAAATGAGTATAATAGGATGGTAGGTTAATGGTATATGGGAAGGGTGTAGGATGTAAATTTATATGAAGGGGGATGAATGGAAGGTAAATGGGTAAATGGGGAAATAGGTGGTGAAATGGATAAGCATAGGGTAAATAAGAATGAGGGATAAATTTGTAGGATGTTTCAAATGACCATACCTTGTAACCATCAAAAATATGACTGCAAATGAGCTCAATTTAGACAATTCTGATAGAAAAATGACTAAAGCCCCTTTGACTTGACATGAAAAAAACATGTGCAACCATGACTCCCATTAAATTGACACTCTTTCAAAATTTGAATGGACCCTTCATGTAATAAAATCAAAGATGTCAGACAACAATCTAGAGGCTATGAAAGCAGCAGTAGTCATAGGCTCAACTACTCAAGACTAAAAATTAAAGGATCAGGAAAAACATTTGACAGTAAAACTTATGACCCTAACACACATGACCAGAATATGAGTGGTAAACTAGGGAGTTTAGCTTGAAACCAATTTCTTTTATGGAAATTCCAGGTATGGATCAAATCCCACATGTCAGTGATTTAAAGAGAGGAAACCACAACCATGAACCCAATATGATCCAAAAATATTAACAACATTTACATCATTAATAAAGTGGAAGCATAACCATTAATTGTATAAAATATTGAAAAGAGGAGAGTACTTAGGAGTATGGTACCAATGTTCTTTAACCCAGGACGCCATCTAAGAGCCAACCATTCGCAGATAAAACCACTTACCCACCAAATCGCATTGTTGTAATCCTACCATCCGGTCCCAAAAAACATTGAAATCAAAAACGAGTTTTTGATAATCCAGATCAACCTTAATTAACTTCCTTCTTTTTCCATGAATGATAGAAAAACAATTTCCATGGGTTACAACACTGGGTTAAATAACGAGTGGGGATATCGAAACATTCAAATCCACGTGTATAGTTGCATGTATAAGAGATGTCCCAAAGGGATAGACTCCTGACTTAGGGCAGCCATGACTCTCCACCTCAATAGTCGCATGTACCAAAACATCAAGTAATGGCACATCACCACCCCAGTTTCCTTCAATATCAAGTGAGATACTACCGATAGATGTAAAGACTAGTTGTACAACATACACCACTGACACTCTCCAATCCTGCCTATATGTGCACCAAAGTAGAGAGCATTACTAAAAAATACCTTATGTAGTAGTGTCTGAAAAAACCTCAATAAAATATGTATACAAGGTAAATTAATGTCACCTATCAATTATTGACACCACTCGATGTTGGTTGTCACCAACTCAATCAACTAAAAAACCCCTTCAAATAAAATAGACTAGTCAATCACCATCGACCAATTTCCTTCATAAAATCTAATCAAGCACACAATCGACAAAGATCTTCAATGATGGCACAAACCATTAAGGGATTGTCCCTCATATAATCAATGACCAACTTGGAAAATAAATATCCTCCCTAGACCAATTAATGACCCCAAGAGAATCCTTTGTGATCGAATTTAAAATTGAAATATGTTACCAACTCCACCAATCAAAATGAATGCACTTATGTAGCAGTAAAGATCCTCAGAAATCCTCCTATCGACCAATCCCAACCCAGAGAGGAGCAGGGAGATCCATAGGAGCAAAGGTTCAAAAGAAATACCATGTAAAACAACCAGCTAGTGTGTCTTGGATAGACCATAGAGAAGAACAACAGGTAGCAGCAAAGATCCTCGAAAATCCCCTGATTGACCATTCCCAAACCAGGGAAGGAGTTGGAAGATCCGTAGGAGACAAGGTTCAAAAGAAAGACAATGTAAACAACCAACTAGTGCGTCTCAGATAGACCACAAGGTATACCAACAACTAGAGTGGAAAATATATTTTTATTAGTGTACCTTGAAACAAATGAACCAGTAGAGATCCCTCGTATCATTCATAATCAAGATAAAAACTAAACGTAACTCAGATAATTATGCATATATGCATTGCACCAAACAACACCAGTAATTGCACCAATAAATTTTACATTTAATCCATCTACCTCCACACTTACAACCAAAAATACTGCCCTTGTGAATTTTGGGACTAATGCTTCCACCATCCTATCTTTTATCCTCGGCATTTTCTTCTCACAAAATTCGTCGTAGAGATTTTGAGGTAGGCATATTGTCTACAAGCATATATTCTATAATTTATCTCCACCATCCTTTAAGTGATTCTAATCCATGTTGTTGATGACTGTCAGAAGTTTCATCGCAACAATGTGTTGATGCCATCAACCAACCAATAGAAGTAGCATTCAAAATAAATGAAACGGTCAAAAAATACAAATTAAAACACGATCGATGGAGACCCAGAAAAGTACTCCAACTATGTTATTGCCTATCCATGTTCAGCGAAAGTGCCTTTGTCACTCCTCTCACCAAGCAGTGACAGAGGCCTCCATTTCCCTAAATCCCATTAGTTGTTTTTGGCCTCCATCGCTCTGCATCCTGAAGAACCCATCAACAACATAAATACAAACCCCTAATCCTTTACTTTTGCCTTTTTTACTAGCGCCTCGTATAAAAAAAATTAAGACAAAACATTTCTTTTGTCTTAAAATCCCCCTCTGTGTAGTAATGTCGAATGCAACAACATACAAGTTGTCTCTAATCATATAAATAGAGATCGAAGGGACATAAGAGGGATTGATGTTTGAGAAATCTTGCTAGGAAAAGTTGTCGCGTTCTTTAGAGTCAGCTACCCCACCAAAAGGAAGAGGCCAACAAATTCTTGTCTTTATATAAGATAACATGAATGATAAGTGAAATAGCAACCTCAATATAGGTGTGACACGGTAGTAGCCTACATGTTGGAAGACTTAGTGTGCACTATTAGAGTCAGTTTTGCAAGTCATGTTAAATAATATTGTCTTTAATTGATATTGTTTTGTCTTAATTGTTGATTGTTTTAAATGAATTTCGTCTTAATTGCTATTGTACTAAGTAGTCATTTTATTAATATAAAGTTTCGTCTTAAAATATTTTTTTCTCAAGTTTTTTTTGTCTTATAAATTTCGGTCATAAAATATTTTTGTCTTAAATTTTCTTTGTATTAAAACATTTTTTTCTCAAATAATTTTGTCTTAAATATAAAGTTTTGTCTTAAAATATTTTTGTCTTAAATTGTTTTTGTCTCAAACAATTTTTGTCTTAAATATAAAGTTTTATCTTAAAATATTTTTGTCTTAAATTGTTTTGTCTTAAAATATTTTGTCTTAAAATGTTTTTGTTTTAAATATAAAGTTTTGTCTTAAAATATTTTGTCTTAAACTATTTTTGTCTTAAAACACTTTTTGTCTCGAACTCTTTTTGTCTTAAATTTTATATTTAAGACAATTCAATTGATATTAAATTTTAATTGAAAATGACTAAAATAAAAAGTGACTTTTTAATATAAAATATTTTTATTGTCATTAAATTTTTTCTTAAAAGTGCCCTTCATGTAGTGGTGTATAGAGTGTAGGACACAAAACACAGAAAATGGAAACAATCTTCAACAATATATTAATGAATGTCTCAAGGAATGATGTGCAATGTGTACACATATAAATACATCAAGAAACTATTGAATCAGTTCCCGAGGTTTCTTGGACTCTAATAAATGATTACCTAACACAAGCTAACCCAAGGATTAGTTGGCTAACATTCCCCTGTTAATCCGAAGGGATATACCAAAAGTACAAGAATGAGAGTTCAGAATGCAGAAATGCATCTCAGCTAAGAGCTGAATGTCTCTCGAAAATGGTTTTCAAGGATGACCATAAACCGAAAACGGAAGAACTCAATGTCTCCACCAACACTAATTCTGGTGCCTACATAACATCTCTCAAAACAAAAAAAGTGGTTTTAAGTTGACCACAAACTCCAGAACTGTCATAGTAGTTCCTCGAACAATTCCAAATCTGGAAGTGCTTGCTCATAAACAACTCAATAAACTGAGGTTATGGCTCAGGATGTGGATCACTGACTCAGGCTCGCTTGACATCTCGAACTCGAACCTGTAGCAGACCACCCACCAACAAATCCCCCCTTGTCGGATACAAGGTGAGAAATATTCGTCATCACTACAAGACTCATCACTCTCAAACAAATTCTTCGATATGATCTGTAGATCTTCTTGGCTGATTTCATCCATTCCCAAGAAGCAATCCATCCAAAATTTTGCTTCTCTTTTGCAGTTCTTTTCTTTTTGGAATATCTATTTGAGTCGTGATTTTTCTTTCCACAATACTCACACGGGTGAAGATCAAAACACCAATCTTTCATATGTGCAACTCTGTTACACTATTGGCATCTATCAACTTTTTCTAGAACTACACCATCCAGAAAACCCGCACTTCAAAATTTTATAGGTTTAGCGAAATCTGGAATGTGAAAAGATACATCATTATTATAACCAAGACCAATTGTTTGTTTATTGTGTGTCATCTCTTCCCATGGTCTTATAACAGGTTTCACATCAGCATTCCTAACTGCGTCCAAATTTTCACCTGAAAGCACTGCATTTCTCTGATCATTCTTTGACTGATGATCAGGCTCAAACAAATTGTTGTTTTGAACAAACACCAGTTCAGAATCACAAGTTTTCTTTTGATGTTCATCTCATTGTAACTGCGATTCTAACTCCAAGAATTCAATTTTCCTTTTATCATTTTGCAAACATAATTGGATGTCACATATCATGTCTTTACTGACTTGGACATCGTTATGGATAGTAGATAGAATTACATTGCTTAATAATTGTACTAAATCATTTATATTGGCCATTTTTCCGGTGCAGTACGAAAGTAAACTTGCAATCAACTCAAAAATAAGGGGTGTTGGTTACCACCGAAAATGCACCTAATACAAACTTTTCAATGAATTAACCGGGATTCGGGTTCAACCGATCATGCACCCATCAACATGTAACAAACAAATTCAAAACTTTCTTAACAATAAAATCCCAATCCCCTTTAAAATCTGATTTTAATTCTCATCGAATAATCTTTGTGCTAAAAAAATCCCCTTTAAAATCTGGTTTTAATTCTCATCAAATAATCTTTGACCCATGTAATGTCATGATCTTTAATATATCAAAAGTTGTTTTATAACCACAATGCACTTTCTTTTTAAAAATACAACTTCAAGTTATCACATATCTCAAATATCCATATATCTCCATATATATGAAATATCTTCAATTTCAAATGGAAAAACAGTCAATAAACCTCATATCAAAAAACATATTGACCATTTGTATAATAACTCTTATGGTTTCCCACACTTCAACTTTTTCAAATTTATTTGAATTTTTTGTACCCCCAAATGACACAAAGTTTGGTTGTAGAATCAACTTCCTTGGATGACAGTTCAAATAGATTATAAACAATGAACTTTGGCATCAAAAATATTCAAAAGAATTTGTCAATGGACCCTTCTTTTATCACAATTCCAAACGAATCTCTTGGCAGAGGAGTGCAAAAATGGCTGGTTGCCCCCTTGCAGGGATGCTATTTTGTAATGGAGACTATCCAAAACACCATGTATTGACTGGAAAATGTAATCAGAGTGGTGATAGCCTTTAATTGATTGGTAAGGAAGAGAGAGTTATTTTTCAGAGGATTCGGTCAACATAGCGTTTTCAGACATGAAAAGGATGTCGCTGGTTTCTTTTCAAAACTTCTGAAGCTCTTCTAACTTAAATGACTCAAGACAGTAAGCAAAAAGAATATGGAGCAAACCAATGTGCCCATTACCTCAATTCGTTTTTTTTTGCTCAATGTTCACTGCAGGGCTTGTCTTCCTACAACTTCAATGCTTTAAAATTTTGAAAGTATGACCAATTTCATTTTCCTCTTTCACCCAAAGCATGATGTGAATCCTTTATTTCCGGCCCTCTACTTCAATTAAATCGAAAACTTGATGCCTCCTATCACGTTGCAGGACTCATTTCAATACAAATGAGGTTTCTTGAAGCAAGCAGTGAGCAACACATTCGAACTCTCGCACTGTATGTGTGCATTGTCCAGTTTCTCATGTCAATGTGTAGTAATGGGAACCTCTTCGATGTCACAGCAGGTCATCACCGCCTTCCAACATCAAAACTATTCAAAAATCACTTCTTGACAACCGCGACACTGTGGGTCTTCAATATACAAATCACATGTAGGCATAAAATATCTTCTCAAGCACATCCAACAACTTCAAACATCCTCTCCTTAGCGAAAAAAAATTCAGCAAAGCAAAACACCCAGACAAATATGTTCTGAAAGACCACAGTAGAACATATGGAGTTTTATCACAGTCGAAGTTCTATTAAAGAACTCCCAAAGGCCACACACAAAATAGTGGCACAATTCAATTAACATAGCGGATGGGAAACCCACTACTCCCAACCTATTCCGAGGCCAATATTGAAGTCAACACAATTCTAACATACGCAGTTACTGGTTATGCCAATTGTTAGAAAATGGTGAAAAAGAAACCAGAAATTCGACCAATGGGCCACAGTAATTAAAAGTTCAAAAACATCATAGACAAAGCCGCACTTTTCTGTTGAATATAAATTGTAAACCTGAAAAAAAATGATGGGGCTTTGCGGTCGCATCAACAATCCTTACTGTTCTTGCTGGCCACCCGCACCATCAAATCTGGTTATTTTACTGCAGAGAAAATGGTGTGCAAATTCCAACACGAAACTGATTCAGGCCGCGTTGTCTGATTCTTCCTCGTCTGTGATAAAAATAAGGTCTCTATACCCAGGCTCTGGTCAAATATTTTAATTACCAACACGCACGGCAAGGAAACCCGTGGACAATATCAAATTCAAACAACATTCAACCCATTTAACAATACTTGCGGACTCAACGCACAACTGTGGGTCCTAAACAGGGGAAACTCTTCACCATCATTCGCCCTCAAATTACAAACATTCATGGCCAGAAAACTAGTGGCTCATCTTTTCGAACCAGTGCTCTAATACCACTGTAGGACACAAAACACAAAAACTGGAAACAATCTTCAACAATATATTAATGAATGTCTCAAGGAATGATGTACAATGTGTAGACATATAAATACATCAAGAAACTGTTGAATCGGTTCCCCACGTTTCTTGGACAACTGATTACCTAACACAAACTAACCCAAGGATTAGTTGCCTAACATAAAGTTCACTCCAATCATTAACATTATAATCTTAAGTGTTACCACTATAAAAAAAAATTGTAAGTTTAGCAGATCTTTTCTATTTTCTATTAATAAAAAAGAATAGCAGGTTACATCTAATCTTGAAACTTGATGGCCTCAACCTGCCCGCAAGAAACTAGGTCTTTTGGCCACCTTAAAGAGTTATAAGGAAACCAATACTGAAAAATTTTAAACCTTTTACTATCAGCGATGTCCAGTTTACTATCTCTTACATATGATAACTTCAAATAGTAAATGATATCCGCAATACACATAGGAAAAAACTAGTGAAAAGACAACTATCAATTATCCGATGACTGAATTGGTGTCGGGTCCTTTACACAAGAACCGAGTATGTCCACCTGGTGCATGGTTTGGAGTTGGTGATCTATGTGTCCTAGACGAACGTTTCCATGATGCTATGCCACGCGAATTTCTTGGATCTCTCTCCTTATCTCATGTAAAATGGAGGTAGCTTTTTGGTCTCCTCTGGTTTCCTGGATGCTTGTGATTTCCTTGGCCAAAACACATTTAAGCGTCCAGTAGGTATGGATAGACTCGTGGAATAGGGAAAGTTTGCTTCTTGTGTTACCAAGGTCCTTTAAGAATTCCATTGCCTCCTCCTGTGTTTCTCCTTCCTCCTTGGTATTGCAGTCTTGCTGTCATCTAGAGATAAGTGTTCGGACTTGTGGTGGAATGTCAGTAGAATAGACATCAAAGAGGTTTTCTATCACCTCTTTTCCTGAGTTTCTCCCTCTCTTGCTAGGGCCACTATAGCCTTGTTTTGTTTCTGTTATCGTTTGTCTTTGGCCTCTTTTTTGTTTTCTATTATTTAACCATACTTGCATCGGACCAATGAATTAAATAACAATATTGTTGCAAGTCCCAATGGTAGAGTAACAACTATATAAAACTTACAACATAAAATCAATAATTTGCTAACACTATAATTTCTATATTTTTGTGTTCTTTAAATCATAGTTATTAAATTAAATCTATCAGTCCAAAAATTTCGAAAATTCATTAATACAGGTTGGTTCTCCTCATAATACATTAATTTTAATACAGTACGGGATTTTTTCAATTTGGGTTGACAATGGGTGGTTCTCTCATTCTATTAGTCTATCCATTTGGACTTTGTTAACCAAACCAATCAGGTTGACACGTTGTCCTGTGGTTAAATTTTATATTTAAAAAATTGAAAAAATTTTATAATTTCTTTTCTTATTATTGTAATTTGGTTGGATGATAATCATTAGTGGGTTGTACGACCAACTATGATTGTGGGTGTGGAATTCAATTAAATAAGTTATTTTTGTGATTTACTGCAGAATTAATTTACACATATTTATTTGTGAATAAATTTGGATTAAAAAAAAACACTGATTAAGATATAAATTTCTTTAAATATAAAGATAATTTGAAGTTTATTTTTTAATATTTAGTATTTCAATTTTTATTATATAATTTAATATTGAGTTTTTTTTGTTATTCATATGAGTAGATTTTATTTACACTTTATTCTAATTATTAATACTAATAAATTTGATTAATATTAAATATATATACATATATATATATTTTTAAACAAAATATTTATTTTAAATTTTTTAAAATTTAAAAATAAATAATAATAAATATTTTTTTGAGAACATGTTGAAATGTATAAAGTCTATTTTTTTTAAGTATCAATTCAAATTCGAATTCGTATTCGGTAAAAATACTTTAAATAAACATAGAGAAATTGAGAAATTTGAACCTCTAACTTTCTCATACCTCACACTTCATTTTCGCAAAGATTTTCAATTCACCTGCCGGTACTTAAAATTAACATATCACTGACCCCAAATTGTAACTTGCTATTTACCGGGCTAATGGTGTTTGTTGGTATATAACTATTTCCCGGGCTATGGTGTTCGTGGGTATATATCCTTTATTCAGCTACGCAGAATCGATTGAACAGTAAAAACTTTACTCTCTTTTTTTGCATCATGAGTTGGCAGAGTCTAGAAACGAGAGATGAAACGCAGTCATGAAAGACTAGAAACGCTGCAGAGGTCTGTTCATGAAGTGTAGGCTGTGGAGGCGCCAGTATATGCAGGAAATGAAGAATTTCCCATGAAGATGGCGATTGGTACGCCATCATTATCCTTTTCTGCAATTCTGGACACCGGCAGTGACCTCACATGGACGCAGTGCAAGCCCTGCACTGATTGCTATAGGCAACCAACTCTAATCTTTGATCCCTCCCAGTCTTCCACTTACAGTAAGGTCCCCTGCACAAGCTCTCCGTGTCAAGCACTTCCGATTTATACTTACTTGCGAATATTTGTATACTTATGGTGACCAGTCCTACACGGAGGGTGTCCTTGCTTACGAGAGCTTTACCCTTTCTTCTAAATCCCTTCCCCATATTGCGTTTGGTTGCGGCAGGACAATGAAGGAGGTGGGTTCAGCCAAGGAGGTGGATTAGTAGGCTTCGGCCGAGGTCCTCTATCCTTCATCTCACAGCTTGGCCAGTCGGTGGGTAACAAGTTTTCTTACTGTCTCGTCTCTGTAAGTGACCCACCTTCCAAAACCAGTCCTTTGTTTATAGGCAAGACCGCTAGTTTGAATTCCAAGACTGTCAGTTCGACTCCCCTGGTTCAAAGCAGATCGAATCCAACTTTCTATTATCTTTCGTTGGAGGGAATCAGCGTTGGCGGGTAACTATTGCACATCCCCGATGGTACTTTTGATCTTCAATTCGATGGGAGTGGCGGAGTTATCATAGACTCCGGAACAACTGTCACATATCTCGAACAGACTGCATACGACGCTATGAAGGAAGCAGTGATCTCATCAGTTAGTCTCCCGCAGGTTGATGGATCTAACATTGGACTGGACCTCTGCTTTGACCAACAATCTGCCTCCTCAACTACAACCTTTCCGACTATAACTTTCCACTTCGAAGGAGCAGATTTCAATTTGCCAAAAGAGAACTACATATATACTGATGGCAGTGGCATAGCATGCCTTGCAATTTTACCCAGCAATGGGATGTCAATATTCGGCAACATTAAACAGCAGAACTACCAAATACTCTATGATAACGGGAGGAACGTGTTCTCCTTTGCGCCTACTGTTTGTGATACCTTGTAACTTGTAAGCAAGAAGACATGCTATGGTGCTTAGTGTTTGCTAAGGGTATGGCTTTTCCCTATATAGATCTTGTAGTTTCCTAGTGCCGCTATAACAGATGGACGCAAAAACCCAAGAAGATAGGCTATGGTGCTTAGTATTTGCAAGGGTATGGCTTTTCTACATCTATATATTTTGAATTTCCTACTACTGCTGTAGTTTGAACGCAACAATATTTTGAGCTTGTATGTTTATAGATAAATAAAGAACGTTGTTATAGCCTATATCAAAATTTCTAAACCCAGGATCCGTTCCACTATATATTTCTCCTCGAAAGTTGGTTATGAGACGAGACTAAGAGGAGTTTTTTCTAATCAAAATATAGATATCAGATGATATATGTTTGAATTTTTTTCTCTTCCAAATCATTTAAGGTGATGGAACGAATGATTGGAAAAGGTAAGATTAACGACTCCACAAGTAAATGTTATGGAATGTTTATTCAATCTTTTAGGACAGACCGCAATGGGGACATGCAAATGCAATTGATAATGCTAAATTTCCTTCCTTCGTTAGAATCAATTCATTTTTATCTGTAGGTGCAAAATCTGCTCCACAGAAATGTTCTTGGATTAATGCAGTAAGTGCACCAATCATATTATTTTGTGGAGTACCATCATCATGAAACATGACATCACCCTGTTCATCTTTAAGCACTTCTTGCTCCATCTTGGTGAGCATTACAGGGGCTGATTTAAGTTCCCACCATCTTGCCAATGTTCCTGTGAAACACTGAATGATTGTTTTGCAGGCCTCTACTTCACTTTTACCTGCAACACACATGAGCTTATATTCCACAATCATCATATCAAGCAATTGTCTAATCTGTGCTGCTCACAAATTATCTATATTCCACTCCTTATGACTCCCTTCAGAAAATGTATCTCTGGTTGGAATTTTACCGGCTCCATACAAGTCAGGGGCAGCATGTCTCGTGAATTGTGGCTCTAGAGGCTCATAGATGGGAAAGGCATGTTTCTCTGTGTCTGACTCTTCTTGAAGAGAGGCTATGGTTATTCTCTTAGATCTTTCCTCTGTTTTTGACTCAGACTGCAGGGATGGTCTTATAACTTCTTTCGGGAATAGGTGAGGGAACTTGGAGATTGGGCTACCAAGTTCATTAGTGTGAATACTTTTTCCCTTTGTAAAAAATGAAGTCGGAATAGGTTTCTCAGACTTCTTTAAATTTAATCTGTCCATTTTATCTGACAGATTTGAAACTGTATCCCTTGTAGAGATAGACTGCTCAACTATACAATTCTCTACATCTTCAAATCTCTTAAAAGACTCTTGAGAAATATGTCTAACAACTGATAAATCACACTGTACAGAATTTAAAACACTATGTACATCATTGATTGAAACTTGGACACTGTCTATCTAATCCTTCACCAAGGCAGTTTTGGCAACATTCTTTTCTAGTCCAGTGAGAGCAGTATTTGTCCAATTTACCTACTCACTGACTTTCTGGATTCTACTCTCAACTCTTATTGCTGCAGTATCTCTTTGAACCAAGTGGTACAGTTTGTATCTGGAGTATGGAGCAAGGCAGAACAGAACTATGCTCCAATAGAGAAAGAAGTCAAAGCAGCATGGAACTGTATCAGTAAGTTTTCGATTCACTTGGCAAATAAACATTTCCTGCTAAGAACAGATGCAAAGGCTCTGGAAAAGGTAATCACTAAAACTATTAAGAATCCTGAAGACGCAAAGTTTGCAAGATGGCAGGCACTATTTGCATACTTTGATTTTAAAGTAGAACATATTAAGGGTTCAGAAAATTGTTTGCTAGACTTTCTTAGCAGAGAATTTATTGAGCAACAAGAACAGGTTGATGACCCAGAAGAAGATGAGACACATGTAATGGTCATCATCACAGAATGGGACCAAGCCCATCAAAGAGAAACGCTAAGATACATATCAGATGAAGAATCATGGCTGGTCTATCAAGAAAAATGGAGTCCTACTTGGCAACTCCATAATACCAAAGTGCTAGACGCAAATGTACAGAATCATAATGACCTCCAGCACTTTGTACCAGAAAGGAGAGTGTACCCCAAAGGAAGTAGATGGATACATGATATGATGTATTCACACAACATGATAGCTTCTTATGAAGCTGAAAGAGCACTCTCTCAAGACTTTTGGGACATCTCTGTCATCTGTACTGGCGGTGGAGATAGAACAAGAGTCTATTACAAAACATATCATATAAACAGAACTAGGAACCCTCGCCAATACACAGGGGGCAGATTCCAAACCTGGCTAGGTAATGATCCCAGCCTTATTTTTCCTGACACTGTTTATAATTTTGCGGGTTATAAAGATCTATGGTGGGATTTGTTAAACAAAGATGGACGTGAGGAAACTCACTATACTAAGTTAAAGTTTTCTCCCACATGGATTAATTCAAGAGAGCCAGCCGCACCTTGGTTAGGAAATTGGTGGTATGACTATGGTGTTAGTTCGTTTAGCATGGATCCACATTACTATGAGGCCTATTTTCATGGACAATGCACTGATTGTCTTGAAATTCCAGTAGGTGAATGTTTCCACTATCCATGCCAGACTGTGAAAGAAATTGCGGGACTTGAACATAAAATGAGAAATCCCATTTTAAAGTCCTACATGGAGATGCATCACCAATGGTTAGTAATGACCAAGATTAAACATCAAATCATCCTTAATAAGCCCATGATTGTTTAGCGCATCTATACCAAAGCTTAGGATGATGAATTCTACGACAAGATCAGATATCCGGATGCCCAGATCTTGGATCTACCTGCAACAGCTAATACAAGTGGTTCACGGGAGCCCCACTAAAATAAAAGCTTTTCCTATGTATTTATACCTAGTCACGGGTTTACAGTGACAGAGCTTTTCTCGAGGGCTTTTCATCTGTCCAAAAAGTATCTTCTCTGTAGATAATTATTCTGTTTCCTCGTGGGCCTTGTACTTAAAGGTATCCACAGTGTAATAATCACACACCTTCACATGTGTATGTTGGAAGGATCGAATCTCTGTGCGGATGTCAGGAAGAAACGTTAATAGGGCAAGTCAGCTATCAAATCAACTTAGTGATAAATTCAATCAATTTGACAACAGTAAATATTTTACTAAAAAGGTACCATGCGTCCTAGCACATTGGATTTCCACGATTCTAAAAGTTTGATTTAATATCTAAAAGAATTTTATTATTTTATGGGCGTCATCATTGCAAACAATTAACTTCTAATACAAAAGTTTCCTAATTTATAATATCAAAATATTTATATGTTTGGGGAGTAAAGGGTGGATACTCTCATAAAGTTTAATCAAATTATTAGGCTCACAGGAGTATATATTTTTTTCATACAGGTAAGATAGCGTAAGTTAATATTGGTTGGATTAGAAAATATGGATAGATATATCATCCTTATCCCCATTTTCTTTTAGGTTTATAATTTTGTTTTTATAATAAAGTTTCAATGGTTTATATTATATTTTGGTATGGGTATAATTGAATATTTATAAAATTAAGGTGATAGATAATTGTATCTTGAAACATCATTTAAAATATCTTTTTTTATATGAAAGCTAATAATTAAGAAGAGATATTTTTATATAAATATTTTGGAATAGATATCTATCACAAATTTAATTAAAATTATAGTATTGAGAAAAGAAGAAATAGAGAGGAGAAATGTTATTATGAACTTCAACACAATTATAAATTTGTGAATCTTTCACTATTGGATAAGAAAAAAATCTCTTTGAAGTTCATATCATTCTTATCATTTTATATGGTTGTAAAGTTTAGAGATACAATATTTTTAGCAAATTCTAGAAAAAGATAAAGTTAGTCGAAAAAGTAATTTAAATATTAAAATTAAAAGCAACACACCATATCCTATTCATCTCATTGAAGTGATTTTTTCCATTAAAAGCAAAGACATATAGAATATAAATAAAATATATCATATATAACATAATTTTATGTCAATTTAAAAAAAAATATTTATATATTTATTTCATAAATATTTCAATATAAACTTCATGTATATAGGTTTAGATAAAAAAAATTATATATATATATATATATATATATATATATATATATATATATATATATATATTCAATTACTTTATTATGTATAATTCATTTAATTTTTAATATAAAATTCATATACAAAACTTTAAATTAATAATAATAATAATAATAATAATAAATGAATAATGGTAATAATACCCTAAATATAATGAAATTTTTAGTCAAAAAAGAAAAGAAAACAAAGGATAAATTTATTCAAAAGCAAAAAGGGAAGGGGGAGAGACAAGATTCAAGAGGAAAAAAAATTAGACGACACAACATGAATACAATTCCTGTTAACCAAAGATCATCTTTGTTCAAATTTCCAGAGTGATTTTCAATATCTATGGATTCTTTAAACTTCCTATGATGATAGTGATCAATCTAGCTAGGATCTTGAAGTCTTCAATGTAGATACAGTGCTTGGTTTTCTTCAGATGTTTACCAAGAGCTCAAAAATGAGGCTGACTATATTTGATTTCAGCCATATGTTATAAATCAATTTGCCTCACCAAAATAAGGAGCACCACATGAGCATGTAATTAAGTAGACTCATTTCCTATTCGAAGGGTCAATGAGATCCTTAACTGACTTCAACATACCTTGAATGGTGTTTAGCAATTTTAAGGAAGCAGAAGCTTGATTCTTTCTTAAAATGTGAGAAATCTTATTAGTGGTTCCCTAGATATGAGGAAGCTAAAGTTTGGGGATATAATCTACAAGGTCCCTTTTTGGTCTACGACCTTGGATAACATTTTGGAAAGCTTGGATGCCCCGACATTTCTTATAACCATTTCTCATTAAAACATCCATTAGGTGGCTTTTTTCCTCATGAAGGTGACTTTCATCGGAAATCCTTAATGCATAGTTGGCCATGTTGTTTAACACGCCATATTTTGGTGTTGGATGATGATGGGACTCAACGTGGACGTATTGCTTCGGGTGAATATTTTCACAAAACACCCAGTGTGAAATAGAACCATCATCATATTTGGATTGCAAGATTGCCTTTACTCTCAACCTCCATGGTAACTTGATAAAGTCATATTTACCATTCAGATGTCACTTGAATAATTCTTTCTTTTCATGACCATGATCAGAGGATAGCTATGGAAATTATTTGTCGATGATAATTGTGTTATATTTCCCCATGGTATTAACGAGTTATAATTTTTAAAGAAACATCTGAGTAGTCAATTTGACCTTATCTAGTTTACTATGGAGTTCAAAAGTAAAGGTAGCCTTCTATTCCTTGATGTCCTTATTTCCCAAAATGATGATGGTACCATTTTACACCAAATTTTCTATAAAAATACTAACACGAAGAAATACATCCACGCTAATTTGCATCATCATTCAATTCAAAATTTGGTGTGTTAAACACCTTCGCCATCCATACATTAAATATTTCCAATGAAATTAACTTTGATCAGGAAAAAATCCACCAGATGGATGTTTTCATGAGAAATGGTTATAAGAAATGTTTGGTCATGAAGGCTTTCCAAAAATCTAGTGAAAGTCCTAGAACAAAAAGGGACCTTGTTGATGTTATCCCCAAATATTGCTCACATTCTAAGAAAAAATCAAGTTTTTGTCTTCTTGAAACCGTTCACCATTCACAATATGTTGAAGTAAGTTAAGGATTATGTTAACACTTATAACATTAAATGAGTATACTTAATTATATGCTTTTGGTTCTCTCTATGTTGGTGAAACAAGTCGATCTATTAAGTCAGGGATTCAAGAAGGTATGGTTGAAATTAAACATAGTTAGTCATGTTCCTCAGGTCTTGCTCAACATGATTGGAAAACTAGACCCCATATTTGCATTGAATAGAATATCTATCACTATTGTCAGGCCCAAGAGTCATCACCGCACGAATCAGGTAAGTCAGATGCCCAACACGGGCACGCCTAGCCAAACAATGGGTGGGTACGCGCCAAAGTTTGATGGGCATGACGGACGAGTGCGCTCCTGAACGAGTGTGATGGATACTTTCCAAAAAGCACGTTTGGGCGACCCATGCAACGAGCGGACCGAGTGAACACATGCTCCACCAATGCGGCGATGCAACGAGACAACGACTGTGGTGTGACAATAAATACGAACGAGTGGACGTGGAAGTGCGAAGGCATTGGGAGTTTATACGCGTTGGCAGAAGGTTGAACAGTCTATGTGAGGGCATGCAAAGACAGACTCTGGTACCTTGGATGATGGGTCGACTATGGATGTCGATCCCTCACCACATAAAAATTGTATGTTGCGAGATGAACCATATTAATACATGCAGCATTGGGCGTGGAGAGACATTATCAGATCAACGAACATCACTGAAGTATTGTAGAACAGTGCGAAGGGAGGGGCGAGCTCAATGAAGATGAACCTGCAGGTCAGGCAGCACTAAACGGACAAGTTGGGTATATTTGTTCAGCGGATAGCACAACGGAGGGCATGGCTCAGCTCATGCATGAGCTGCAGCACGAATGTAGGTGCGAAGGTCGTGACAAGTTTGCACTAGGGTGGTCATGTCGGGTGAGCGATGCACTACGACAGTGGGGACGAACGGTTGTGCAGGCAAGAGGTGACTCGATTGTGTGGGCGGAGTTGCGTGAAACCTGCAGTGTCCACGTGCATGAAAGGGCCCATGTGTAGAGGTCGTAGTGCGTTGGGGAGAAAATTTATGACTTTTCCTAGGTAAAACAAGATTTTTGCGTGTATCAAACAACAAGGAAATTTTATAATATTTATATATATAATTTTCCTTTTATACTTGTGTTGGTCTCGTGCTATTTTGATATTGTGTTATGTTAATTCTGCAAACATAACTTAATAAATAAAGATGTGTTAATCTTGAATGTTTGAGGCGTTGCCAAGAAACATGTCTAAGAAAAATAAGTATATGCATTTCGTTGGTGCCACCCAGCATGTCAATGGTGGAAATGGACTTGGGGGCATGACAAATGGTATCAGAGGCAGTACAAAAAGATGCAGAGACCAGGTATGTATGCAAACGGGTGCTTCTAATAAAACTTGGTTGCATATTTTAGGGTTTCTTGACTTGGTCATTATTTACAGGAACATCCAAGCATTGGTAAACATAGGGGTCGCACATAATTTTATGACGACAAATTTAGTGAAATAAGTTGCGCTGCAACTTATTCCAAAGGACATGGAAGTAAAGCCAATGAACTCTAGGACTAAAGTGTCCAAATTGGAAAATAAAGTGTTCGATCAAATTGGTGATTGGTAGGGTCTTTTGGACTTCATAGTGATGGAGATGAGTGAGTTTGACATGATTTTGGGCAAGAATTTTTGAAAGGCAACATGGTGGTTGTTGCATGTTTCTGCATTTAGATAGGGTTTTTTGGAGACTCATAGATGTGCACTTTACCTACCCACTAGTAGCATAGGGAAGTGTGTGTGTAACATGTTTTTTCACTAAGTATGAGTAATGCTATGAAGGACGCCAGGAGCGAGACATATGCGAGAGTTATTTATGGATTTGAGGCTGATGATGGAGTGGGGATGCCTATTACTACCGAATTTTTTGATGTATTGGAGAAATATGCAAATCTGATGCTTGATTAACTTCTAAAAGTATTACCACCAAGACTTGTAGCGGACCATTCTATTGAGCTAGAGTCGAGGAAGGAACCCCAACCAAATCTCCCTATCGACTTTCAGGTTCAAAATTGGAAGAGTTGAAGAAGAAGCTAAATGATTTATCTTAGGTAGGTTTCATATGACCTTCAAGCTCCCCATATGGTGCTCCAATACTGTTTCAAAGGAAGTAATATACAAATGAATTATGAATGTGCTTTGATTATCATGCATTAAATAAGAAAAATATAAGGAACATGTATCCTTGGCCACTTGTGGCTGATTGCTTCGATAAGCTTGCGAAAGATAGAGTATTTTCGAAGTTGGACTTGAGACATGGGTATTATCAAGTGCATATATATGAAGGAGATGAGAAGAAGACCATGATAGTGATGAGATACATGAGTTTTGAGTTTCTTGTCATGTCATTTGGGTTGTGTAACGCTCCTGCCATGTTGTGCACATTGATGAACGATGTACTTTGTCCCTACCTTGATACATTTTTTGTTGTATACTTGGATGAAATCATGATTTTCAGTGATAGAATGGAGGATCATAAGAATCACTTAGCTATGGTATTTGAGGTGCTGAAGAAGAATCAGTTGTACTTGAAAAAGATGAAGTGTATGTTTGCTCAAACCAAGATTCTGTTCTTTGGACACATTTTGGACAAGGTCACATACGGATGGAGTCGAGCAGGGTTCAAGGCAATCAAGGATTTAGCTAAACTGAATAATTTCCATGATATGAGAGTTTTCTTGGGGATGAAAAACTACCAATGAAAGTTTGTAGATGGGTATTCCAAGATAGTTGCACCACTGACATAAATTTTAAAGGACGATAAGCGATGGAGTTGGACAGAGAAGTTTCGTGAATCTTTTGAAGAGTTGAGAGAAGGATGGTGACAATGTCGATACTAACGCTACCTGAATTTGAGAGACTATTTTAGGTCCACACTGATGCATCATATTTTTCAATTGGAGGGTTTCTATTACAGGATGACCATCCAGTGGCATTCAAGAGTCGAAAGTTGCAGGATAGAGAGCGACAGTATCCAGTAGATGAGAAGGAAATGACTGCCATCATTCGTTGTCTACCTGTATGTAGACACTATTTTATCGGAAAACCCTTTGTTTTCAAGACTGATAATGTTTCAACGAGTTATTTTGCATCACAACCGAAGTTTTCAGTGAATAAAGTTTGTTGGAAAGACTTCTTGGAAGAATTTGACATGACCCTTTGTTATAGCATCACTTTCCACCTCTGTATACTTCATTCTCTGAGTTATGGCCTTGGCCAACCCTTTCCCTTCAGACTTGGTACTTTATCTAAAAAACATTGTTTTTAATTCCATAAGTGACTCCACCCTCTAGAAAGAATGTGCACACACGGGTCCAGTTATATCCAACTCGTGCATATAATTTGAAATATGAAAAAAGATAAAATTACCTATTTTATGGGTGCCATTTACGGGCTACACCATAAGCCTACATAGAGAAGCCTATGGCCTAAATATATCCCAACTGAAACAATTGTTTTGGGGTGGTATAAATACACTTCATGGGAAGGCCTTAAGAAGAGAGGGAGATAGGTATTGATATTATAGCCATTTAGCCCCTGATTAGTCTAATTTATCCCTGTGCCTCTTGCACTCCAAGATTGTGGAAACCCTTGTTTCCTTCACAGAGATGGTCATTCCTCTTATATGACATCCATGTGTATTCTTTTGGAAGGAGATTGTTGAGGCTTGGGTAGGATGGATCTTGAGGACGGTTTCGCTTGGAGCCATTGCTGAATCAGGTGGTATTCCTCCACACTTCTTTGCATTCATCAATAAAGAAGCTCTATCCCATTCTTGATGTTCATGATATTAATAATTTATACATTTAATGATCTTATTATGAATGATTTCATGTTTTATGCTTATATTATTATATGATCTAACACTAACATCTTGAACATGCTTTCAGTTATTACTAGTATATGTGCTTTTCTTTAGTGAATTGAAGGTTTCAGAGCACTAGGAAAAGCAGAGGGTTTGAACCCTGCGGGATTGCCTTCAAACATAGGACCTATGGGTACTACCCCTTCTTACCATTTTACTAGTTTGAGCATCAGGACTATAAATGTGTATGCTTCTTGTTGTTATGTGCTTCTTGCTCTATTGGGGTTCCCAACCTAGACCCTAGGCTACTTCATCCCATGATGGAATTGGCGACTCTGCTGGGGATTACATTTTTGTAATTCCTATATTGGGTTGTTTCACTCTGAATTTGGGGTTTATTTTTTATTTGAACACTTTTCCAACTTCTTTGATTCATTATCAATCTAGGAAAAAGTTCCGGTCTTTTGGATCAGACATGGATTTTTAAATTTTTCTTTACTTCCCTTTTTATACGCGCTTTCCAGTTTACACAGTTGCATATACACATGTTTTTTTCCCAATAAACACGTGTATACGCATGTTTCCTTGTGAAAAATAGTGTATATACACAAGTTAATCACTGTGAAATCGTGTATTTCTAGTTTCAAATGAAATTTTTATATTTTGAGTGTAGTAAAGCCTTTTTCCTACTTTTGATTTCTTCCATTTAATAATTGATGTTCTTGGAAATTGTTTGTTTTTGAAAATTGTCAATCTCCTATCTTTCTTGGTGAAAAACCTAGTCAACCTACGGTTTGCCATTTTTGTGAACTTTCAGTTTTTTTTATTGGAAGCAAGGCTTCTTGCTGAAGTTCTTAGTTATCCTGAGTATTTGGAACAATGAGTTAGTATTAATTTTATCATGCCCGACCTTCTTACTACTTCACGTTTTCTTTTATTTCGTTGGCTTTCTTGGTTTTTCTTCGTTTTTTAAGAAAGGTACTTCTAGAAATTTGAAGGGTTTTCTTGATTTTATTGGAGTTTTCTAGTCCATTGAAGTTTTGTGTTGCTGATCCAGTCATTTATTTGAGTGTGTAACCTCTTTCCACTTTTCAAGTCTTGTTAGGAAAATGATGTTTATGGCTTAAGGAACTTGAGGCCTTGTTTGCTCATTTGATGATCTTTGGAATTTTGAGTAGGTTTTTTCTTTATCAAAGAATTACTTGCATCCTTAAAAATAAAAAGACATAAAAAAAATCTTTTTCTGCCTCTTATTTTTATTTCAGTTTTTTTTTTAAGAATTCCTTTTCATTTTTGAGCAAGTGCAAAATTTTTTATTTGTTCGAATTTGCTTGGTTTTGGGAAAATTTCTTGTCGAAATTTCCCCCTTCTTGTGCTAATTTTCTAACCTCTTTGTTGGGAGAATTACTTGTTTGAATTTGTCCCTCTTTGTGTCAGGTTTTGACCTCTTTATTGGGAAACACATTTTCTCGTTTTTTAGAGTAATCCTAGAATATTGCATTAAGCATTTGTAGTCTGGATTAGTATAGCTACATTGTAGTTATTTTTAGTCTTTTGTGTAGATTTCGAGTGTGATCTAGGTGGATATTGGTGGAAACTTGCCTATTCCAGTTGGGGCCCCACCATTTTTTCTTTTAGTTTTTCAGTTTCCTTAATTGTACCACAGTCTAATATTTTTAGCAGTTTTTCGGGTCCCGAAATTCTAGAGCCATTTTGAGGCCCTAAACAATGTTTTTTTGGAAAAACTGAGAGAAACATGAAAATTTAGTCAATGTTTATTGCATCAAAATTTGTAGTCATTGGGTAGATATTTCTAACGATGTATTATGTGCATCAAACAAAGATCTTATGACAAAGTTACATCCCTGGGAAGTTGATGTACCAATTTACTCAAACGAAGCCCATAGTTTTGGCGCTTAATCTCCTAGGGTTAGGTTTTGGATGTTTAGGGTTTTCCATTGTTTCTCAATAATAAATAAGCCCTCAAGCCTCATTGTAACACAGTTCAGGGGCCTATAGCCACCACATATCTTCTCAGAGATAAACTACCAGTGCCTTAGCTAGTTTATTTCCATTATATTTGTAAAAAAATTTCAGTTCTTTGATATTAATGAAATGAAGTGTTATTTCTGCCAAATATTTGTATTTATGGTTTTATGTGTTCTTGCATAAAAACATATCAATGGTATCAGAGCGGTGTGCTCTTTCTTGATCCTTCTTTGCATGTCCCCAACGAGGTCAGGGTATAAGGAGTTAGGGCTCCATCTGGTTGAACCTTTACAATATCAGACTCGCAAACCCTGACAATTTCCCATGGGGGGTGAAGAGAAAGACAAGGAATAGGAGATCCTATCAAAATATAGCTCGAGGAGGCCCTCAAAAAACAAATGAAAGTGATGATGGATAACTTTTCCCAGATCCTTCAACGACTTCCCATTGACGGTGCATTTGCATCCAACAGCCACTTTGGAGGTGCAACTCCTTTTATGGTACAAGTAAACTTTAACATTCCCATATTTGAGGGCCAAATAGATGCAGATGTAATAGATATATGGTTGAATCTATTAGAAGGATATTTCTCGATTCATGACTTTTTTGACCAGGAGAGGATTATTTTTGCACTCCTCAAAGCCGCCCCCCACGTCAAGGAAGGGTGGGAAACCTACTGTGATAAAAATGAAGAAGGAGAACCATCTCTGTTCTCAGTCGTAACCACTTGGAATTATTTCTGAGATGCCATAAAGGAATAATATTATCCTATGGGGAGCTTTGAAGACAATTACATACAATGGACTATGCTACAACAACAAAGGGATCAAGATGTGCATGAGATAATGAATTTTTTCCATACCCTACGCGGAAAGTTGGGTATCAAAGATGCGAAGAAACATTTGGTGCTAAAATATTTCATTTGTCTGCATAGGTACACTCATGAGGAAATGGAGTTCCTCGACATCTCCTCGCTTGGTACAACATACCAGTATGCTACCAAGGTTGAGCAGAAATGAAAACAGAAGAAGCGAGACTTTGGATCTGTTAATCAAAAGTAAGGGAAAGGAGCCACCAAACCATAGAACAAAGGACAAACCTAAAGCATGGTGGCCCAAGAGAAACTGCCAAAGCCACAAGCCAAGAACAACACCACGAAGTTGATGAAGGACACGAGAAAGCATTGTGATTCCCATAAGAGCTCCACTCACAACACAAGTGAGTGTCGGGCTAAGTAGTCACTCATGGCTAAGATGAAAGCTTCTGAATTAGATGCATGCTCCAACTCTGAATCAGAACCCAACAAGGGGAATGAAAAGGGAAGCATATTATCGATGTAGATCCTAATGTCACCGTTGCTGTCATGAACATCTAGAAGGATGAACTAGAATCTTTAGAGGAGGAGGAGCATCTCTTCCACTCCCATATGCGGCTAAAGGGTTCCCTGCTATAGTTAATTATCAACAGTGGGAGCCAAAAAACCCTCATTTCAACAAAGGTTGTGAAGCAGTTGCGATTGTCAACCATAAAACACCCAGAGCCATACACCATCAGGTGGCTTCACCTAGGACGATATATCTGTGTCAGCCAACAGTTCTGCCTTCACTACATCATCAAGCCCTTCATGGATGATGCATTATGTGACATTTCTCCTCTTGATGTTTGTGATGTATTATCTGGCAAACCATATTTTTGGAAGAAAAATTTTGTGTATGAGTCTCGGCCTCGCATTGTTATTGTTAATTTGGGAAATAAGTTGTACATGATGCTAGAGGTACCACTTCCTGCCACTATCTCTTTGGTTTTTACAAAGCAATGTAGTAAGCTCATTTGAAAACTGGGAAATTTGTTTTCCTGATGATTTTCCCTTAGGACAAGAAGAAGATTTTGGCCATGACCTCTAGATAGGGCTCCTCTGCATGACAACAACAAATGGACAAGGTCACGAAGGAGTATGGGGATATATTCACCTCACTCGCAGGGGTGCGTCTAACAGTTAGGTCAAGCACCCCATCAATATGACCACAGGTATAGAGAATGATGAAATCAGGAGGCAGATTTAGCAGCTGGTGCAGAAAGGACACATCTGACATAGTTCATCGCCCTGTGGGAGCTCGACATTTTGGTGCAGAAGAAGGATGGGAGTTGGAGACTCATATTGACTATCGCGTATTGAACAAGATCACTATCCAGAATAGGTACCCAATCCCATGGATTGATGACCTTCTGGACCAACCCAAAGGGGTGAAATATTCCAGCAAGATCGAATTGAATTCCGGGTATCACTAGGCACCAATCAAATCCTATAATATGTGGAATACTACCTTAAAAGCCAAAGAGGGTATTTTGTAATGGTTGGTCTTGCCTTTTAGGTTGACTAATCCTCCCGCAACCTTCATGCGGTTGATGGATGACATATTGCAGCCATTCAACGACTCATTTGTAGTAGTGTACTTGGATGGCATCCTAATATTCAACCAGACTTGGGAAGAGCACCTCCACCACATCCAACAGGTAATCCAAACACTGCAGCAACAAAATTTGTGTGCCAATTTGGAGAAGTGCACTTTTGGCATGACCCATGTACAATATCTAGGATACATTATTGATGAGTGGGGGGTGCATGTGGATCCAACCAAGATCCAATTCATTCAGGATTTTCCAACCCTAACCACTCTCACAAAGCTTTGCAGCTTTCTGGATCTTTCTAATTTATACAATAGGTTCGTGTTAGGATTATCTCATATCACTTGGCCCTTGAGTCAAGTCACCAAGGGAGGAGTGAAAGAAAAATTATTTTGGTTGGAATCTCAACAGAAGGCACTCGTAGAATTGAAACATCGCCTCTGATCTTCCCCAGTGCTCACATTACGAGACTTGCAACAACCATTTGAGATCGATACAGATGCATGTGGCTATGCTATTGGGGTAGTTCTTACTCAACAAGGGCATCCAGTGGAATAACACAACGAGACACTATCTAACACAGTCTGCAAACATCCCACTTATAACAAAGAAATGTATTCCATTTTGCAGTCTTACCGAAAATGGAAAAATTACATTTTGGGTAAGGAAACGGTCATCTACACAAACCACCGAACTCTGTAGTTCATACATACACAAGGGAAGTTGCAAAACGATCGCCATAAGAACTGGTCCACATATCTGCAATAGTTTCATTTGAAAATCAGTACAATAAGTGCGACACCAATAATGTTGCAAACTGCCTCAACCAACCACCAATCGTGGCACTAACCACCATTATCAACTCTTATAGGCATGAGACTTCTGATTGGCCACTTCTCTATAAGAGCGATTCGAAATTCAGCCACACATACAAGAAAATCTTGGAGGGTACGCAAGTTCCAAAATTTCACCTCCAAGATGCACTACTATGTCACCTGGGACAACTTTGTGTTCCTTCAAGCGGGTGTGCAAGGATTATTTGGGAAGCCCACTATAGTCAGGTCTCTGGGAATTTCGGGTTTGAGAAAATAGTGACAGCACTACAAAAGTATTTCTATTGGTCGAACCTTCGACAGGATGTCAGGAAGTACATCAGATCGTGCACTGTTTGCGCCATTTCCAACCTGACCATCAAGAATCAAGGCCTCTATACTCCGCTACCTAACCCTAGTCGACCTTGGGAATCCATATCCATGGATTACATGTCGGTCCTTCCCTCTACTAAGCATGGAAACAAATATGATTTTGTGGTCATCGACAAATTCTTGAAGGTGGCCATTATGGAAGCCTGCAAGAAGAATATCACAATAGAAGCCACTGCTAAACTATGCTTTGAACAAGTGTGGGTTCACTTTGGGATCCCACAGTCTAACATCTCATATCGGGACAACAAGTTCCTCAACACATTTTGGTCCAGTCTCTGGTCAATACTAGACACCAAGCTCACCAAGTCCACGACTTTCCATCACCCAACTGATGGCTAGACAAACGTCATCAACAAGATGATTATCATGTAAAATTCAAAGCATCCACACACATGGGATGAGAGCCTTCCCTACGTACAACACAGTTATAACCCGGATTTTCTCAACTCAACTGGGCATAGACCGTTTCAGATGGGTTTGGGACTCCAGCCACTATGTCCCATTGACGTAGCCATGTCATTTGCAGCTACTCAGGCCGATTCGGCTAATGTTTAGTGTGAAGCAGAAAGGGAGAAAAACTTCATTGAGAACATACAACACATATTCCAATAGGTTCATTACATATTAGAAATATTTAATGCTAATTACAAGCAACGACATGATTAACATCAGGTGCCACACAACTTCCAGGTGGGTGACAAAGTGTGGCTACATTTGCATAAGGAGCGCCTCGCTGGACCCCACCGCAAGCTTCGCCCGCTCTGTTATGGGTTTTACACCATCACCAAGGCTGTAGGGGCCCATGCCTTTGAGCTCAGTATTCCACCATTCGTTTGTCTGCACCTAGTGTTCAATGTGGACCGCCTTCGACCCTACTTCCCACATCTAATAGACACCTCTGACATTGCAAAAAACTCATACCAATCGAGTTAAACCCAGGTTGCATGGAAAAAGCCACCAAAGATAGTATCATGGAAATGAAAATCAAGCACACTCGCCAGCAGAAGTTCCAACTATATCAGGTTGCCAAACTTGGCCAACTCCTGCACCAAGGAAAGTGGTTCACCATGGACCAAGTTCAGCAGAAGTTTCCTCATCTCATGGAGGAACTCAACACAATGGGAACCATTGCTTCCTAAGGGGGGAGGCATGATCCAGGTTGATATTGGTGGCCACCTTCCTCTTCCACTTGGGGCCTCACCATTTTTTCTTTCAATTTTTCAGTTTCCTTAATTGTAGCACAGTTTACTATTTTTAGCAGTTTTTTGGGTCCTGAAATTCTGGATCTGTTTTGAACAGAGTTTTTGGGAAAACCAAGAGCAACATAGAATTTCATTTCATGTTTCTCACATAAAAAGCTACAATCCTTTGATATATCTTTCTAAAGAGGTATTGTGCATGTCAAATGAAGATCGTATGCCAAAGTTACGTCCCCGGGAAGTTGATGTACAAATTTACCCAAACAAGGCCTAGAGTTTTTGTGCTTCATATCCTAGGGTTAGGTTTTTGGATGTTTAGGATTTTCCATTATTTCTCAATAATAAATAGGCCCTCGAGTCTCATTGTAACACATCTTAGAGGTCTGTAGCCACCACATCTCTTCTCAGAGATAAGCTACCAATGCCCTAGCTAGTTTATTTCCATTATGTCTATAAAAAAATTTGAGTTCTTTGATATTCATGAAATAAAGTGTTATTTACACTAAATATTTGTATTTATGGTTATATGTGTATTTTTTTGCGTTCCTGCAAAAATTACAATCATTTTAATCAAAGTGGTATGCTCTTTCTTGATCCTTATTTGCATTTCCCCAACGAGGTCGGGGTATAAGGAGTTAGGGCTCCATCTGGTTGAACCTTTGCAAGATCAACCTCGCAAACCCTGACGGCCACCCATGGAGGATGAAAAGAAAGATGAGGGAGAGGGATATCCTATCAAGATATTTCTTGAGGAGGCCCTCGAAAAATAAAGAAACGTGATTATGGATAAATTTTCCCAGATCCTTCATCGAATACCCATTAGCAGTGCATCTGCATCTAGCAGCCACTCTAGAGGCGCACTTCTTTTTAAGATACAAGTGAACTTTGACATTCCCATATTTCAGGGCCAAATAGATGTAGATGTTATAGATAGATTTTTGAATATATTAGAAGGATATTTCTTGGTTCATAACTTTTCCGACCGAGAGAAGGTTATTTTTGCACTCCTTAAAGTTGCCACCCATGTCAAGGACTAGTGGGAAACCTACTGTAAGAAAAAGGATGAGGGGAAGCCTTCCTATTCTCGGACATACCCACTTGGAGTTATTTCCGAGACGCCATCAAGGAACATTATTATGTGGGTAGCTCTGAGGAAAAGTACATATAATGGACTACGTTGTGGTAGGAAAGGGATCAAGATGTACATGAGATGAAAAATGTGTTCCATACCCTGCGTACAAAGGTGGGTATCAAAGATTCAGAGAAACATTTGGTGTTGAAGTACCAATTTTTTTTGCACATATACATTCAAGAGGAAATGGATTTCCTCAACATCTCCTCGCTTGGTACAACATACCAGTATGTTGCCAAGATTGAGAAGAAATGAAAACAGAAGAAGCGAGGCTTTGGATCTGCGAATCAAAAGTAAGGGAAAGTTTCCCCCAAACCACAGAACAAAGGAAAAATGCAAGGCATTTTGGCCCAAGACTACCTGCGAAAGCCGCAAGCAAATAACACCACCAAAAAGCCGAAGAAGGACACAGAAAGCAGTGTCAGTTCCTTAAGAGCTCCACTCACAACACTAGTGAGTGTCTAGCCAAGAAGTCACTGGTGGCTGAGATGAAGGCTTCTGGATTAGATTCATACTCTGACTATGAATCAAAACCTAGTAAGGGGAATAAAAAATGGAAGCAGATTATCGATGCGGAGCCCAACACCACTGTTCCCACCATGAAGATCTAGGAGGAGGAACTAGAAGATCATGAGGAGGAGGAGTGTCTCTTCCACTCCTAGATGTGGGTAAAGGGTTCCCCACTATAGTTCATTTTTGACAGTGGTAGCCAAAAGAACCTCATTTTAGCAGAGGCCGTGAAGTGGTTGGGCTTGTGAACCATAGCACACCCACAACCGTACACCATCAGGTGGCTTCAACAAGGATGGGATTTCTGCATAAGCCAATAGTGTTGCCTTCCCTACAACATAAATCCCTTCATGGATGAGGTAATATGTGACATTGATCCTCTTGATTTTTTTGATGTATTATTAGGCCAAACATACTTGTGGAAGCGACATGCTGTGTATGAGTCCCAACATCACGTTGTTATTGTTACTTTGGAAAATAAGTTGTACAAGATACCAGAGGTGCCACCGCCTGCTGCTATCTATTTGGTTACTACAAAATAATGCAATAAGCTAATTTACAAAATCGAGAATTTTTTTTTCTTGATTATCCACATTTAGGGAAAGAAGAATACTGTGGCCACGATCTTTAGACGACAATAGAAAATGGACAAGGGCGTGGAGGAGTACGGGAACATCTGCACGTCACTTGCAGAGATGCCTTTGTACCTTCAAGTCAATAACCCCATCGATCTGACCCCAGGTTCACCACTTCCTAATGGACAGATCTATTAGATCCCTGTTATGGCAAGCGATTAAATCAAGAGGTAGATTCAGGAACTTCTACAAAAAGGTCACATCCGGTTGATTTTGGCGCCATGTGGGAGCCCGATTGTGCTAGTGCAAAACAAGGATGAGACTTCGAGGCTTTGTATTGATTATAGGGCGCTAAACAAGATCACTGTCCCGAATAGGTACCCGATCCCATGGATTGATGACCTTCTAGACCAACTCAAAGGGACGAAATATTTTAGCAAGATTGACTTGAAGTCTCGGTATAAATAGGTATCAATCAAACCCTACAATGTGTGGAAGACTGCCTTCAAAGCCAAGGAGGGCCTTTGCGAATGGTTGGTCATGCCTTTCAGGTTGACTAATTCTCATGCAACATTCATGAGGCTGATGGAAGACATCTTGCAGCCATTCACCAACTCATTTGTAGTAGTGTACTTGGATGACATCTTGATCTTTAGCCAGATTAGGGAGGAGCACCTCCACCACATCCGACAAGTCCTCCAAACACTGCGACAACACAATTTGTGTGCCAATTTGGAGAAGTGCACTTTTGGCATGACCCAGGTACAATATCTAGGATACATTATTGAAGAGTGGGGGGTGCATGTGGACCTAACTAAGATCTAATTCATTCAGGATTGGCTAGCCCCAACCACTCTAACAGAGCTTTGTAGATTTCTGGGTCTTGCTAATTTCTACCGCAGGTTCATGATGGGATTCTCTCATATCCCTTGGCCTTTGAGTCAAGTCACTGAGGGAGGAATGAAAGAAAAATTATTTTGGTTAGAATCTCAACAGAGGGCTTTCGTATAATTAAAACATCTCTATCTCAACAGAAGGCTTTCGTATAATTAAAACATCTCTTATGCTCTTCCCTAGTGCTCACATTACCAGACTTGTAACAACCATTTGAGATCGAGATATATGCCTATGACTATGCTATTAGGGGAGTTCTTAATCAAGAGGGGCATCCAGTGGTATATCATAGCAAGAAATTGTCTGACACAGTCCACAAGTATCCCACTTGTGAAAAAGAAATGTATTCCATTATGAAGGCTTTCCGACAATGGAATCATTACATTTTGGGGAAAGAAAAAATCATCCACACAGACCACTAACCCCTGTAGTTCATATAAACACAAGGGAAGTTGCAGAACGGTCGCCATCAGAAGTGGTCCACATATGTGCAAAAGTTTCATTTGAACACCAAATACGAGAAGGGAAACACCAATAATGTTGCAGAGTACCTCAGCCGACCACCAATCCTGGCGCTAACTATCATTCCAACTCTCGTGGACATGAAACTTCTGATTGGCCGCTTCTCTACAAGAGTGATCCAAAATTCGGCCACACATATACGACACTCTTGGAGGGTATGAAAGTTCCAATTTTTCACCTCTAGGATGCACTGTTATGTCACTTGGGATACATTTTTGTTCCTTCAAGCAAGCGTGCCAAGATGATTTGGGAAGCACACTACAGACGGGTCATTGGGAATTTCGGTGTAGCAAAAAAAGTGGCAGTACTGCAGAATTATTTCTATTTGTCAAACCTTCAACAACATGTCAGGAAGTACATCATATCATGCACTCCTTGCCCCATTTCCAAATCGACCATCAATAAACAAGGCCTATATACTCCGCTACCTACCCCTAGTTGACCTTTGGAATCCATATCCATGGATTACATGTCAATCCTTCCCTCTACTAAGCATGGAAACAACTGTGTTTTCGTGGTCATTGAAAAATTCTCGAAGATGGCCATTATGGTGGCCTACAAGAAGAATATCATAGAAAAATCCACTGCTAAACTCTTCTTTGAACAAGTGTAGGTGCACTTTCAGATCCTACAGTCTATTATCTCATATCGGGACAACAGGTTCCTCAACAAATTTTGGTCTAGCCTCTGGTCAATTTTTGACACCAAGCTCACCAGGTCCAAGCTTTCCATCCCCAAACTGATGGACAGACAAAGGTCGTCAATAGTACGATTGTACAAATTCTCTGCATGTATAATTCAAAGCATCCACACACATGGGATGAGAGCCTTCCATATTTACAAAACATTTATAACCAGACTCTCCATAGCTCAATAGGCCAAAGCCCCTTTCAGGTGGGCTTGGGATTCCAGTGACTATGTCCCATTGACATAGCCATACCATTTGTGGCTACTCAGGCTGATTTGGCTCATGTTGAGGCTGAAGCTGACAAGGCGAACAACTTCATTGAGTGTATTCAATGCATATGCCAACAAGTTCATGACATATTGGACATATCCAATGCGAAGTACAAGCAACTACATGATCAACGTCTGGTGCCACACAACTTCTAGGTGGATGATAAATCGTGGCTACATTTGTAGAAGGAGTGCCTCGTTGGACCCCACTGCAAGTTTCGCCCAGTCCAATATGGGTTGTACACCATCACCAAGGTTGTAGGGGCCGATTCCTTCGAGCTTATTATTCCACAATTCCTGGTTCTAAAACCAATGTTAAATGTCGATTGCCTTCAGCCTTACTTCCCACCTCTATTGGACACCTCCGACATTGCAGAACAACTCACACCAACAGAGTCAAACCAAGACTGCATGGAACATGCCACCAAAGATCATATCATGGACATGAAAATCAAGAACACTCACCAGCAGAAGATCCAAATGTATCGGGTTGTCAAAGATGGCCAACTCTTGCACCAAGGCAAGTTGTTCACTAGGGTCCAATTTTAGCAAATGTTTCCTCGTCACATGGAGGAACTCAATGTAATGGGGACCATTGCTTCCTAAGGGTTGAGGAATGATCTAAGAAGATATTGGTGGAAACTCGCCTATTCCACTTGGGGCTCCACTATTGTTTCTTTCCATTTTTCAGTTTCTTTAATTGTATCACAATTTACTTTTTTTAAGAATTTTTTCGGGTTCTGAACTTCTGGAGTTGTTTTGAGACCCTCAATTACATTTTTGGGGAAATCAGGAACTATATCACATGACTCAAAAGTTGTAGTCCTCGGATAGATCTTTCTAACTAGGTATTTTTTGTGTCAAATGAAGAATGTATGCCAAAGCTACGTCCCCGGGAAGTTGATGTACCAATTTAGCCAAATGAGGCCCATAGTTTTGAGGCTTCATCTCCTAGGGTTAGGTTTTTGGATGTTTGGGGTTTTCCATTGTTTCTCAATAATAAATAGGCCCTTGAGCCTCATTATAACACAATTCAGAGGCTTGTAACCACCACATCTCTTCTTGGAGATAAGCTACCAGTGCCATAGCTAGTTTATTTCCATTCTGTAACAAATTTTAGCTCTTTGATATTAGTGAAGTGAAGTGTTATTTCCACTGCATCTTTGTATTTATGGTTATATGTGTATTCTGTTGCATTACTGCATAAATTTGGATCAGAGTGTGTGGGTGTCTATTTTCAAAAAAGAAAAGAAAAGAAATTTTTCTTTCATTAGTTTGTTCATAGTTCCCTTTATAGAAGTCTCTTTTCATCGAAGAAAAAGTTTCATTTTTTATTTAGCGAGGTTTCTTTTGATTTCTTCTTGCATCCATAACACCATAAGTTGCACCTCCATCTGACCCCTAACTTAAAGAACAACCTTTAAAATCATACCATAAAAACTAAAATGAACTAGAATTTTTTCATTTGTCATTAAATGCATCAACTAGTCTAGGCCATTAAGACCTTTGAATAGGTGTGTGGAGAGTTAACTCTCCAAGGCCACTTTGAATTTGAACTTAGAAGTTGATTAAAAGAGTGAAACCCAGTGTCGTTAGGTTGTCCAAGAAATCTCTCCTAAAAAGGGAGTCAAGCATGAGGGTGAGTGAAAATAGGGAAGAGAGATACCCCCTTTCCTACTTGTCGGATCTCGACCAAACTCTGTTCTTCCTAGCCGTCGATATGAATTGCTAACCTTAGTTTCCATTCCTATAAATCGAATAAGTGACTGCAGGGGGGATACCCGTGATACGTGAGGCAGACGTTGCATCACGTTCATTAGTACTTGTGGAGGGTTCCTTTGCGAAGCTCGAGTACTTGTACCGACAAAGGCTATATAAGAGAAAATTATTTTTGTTTGCTCGATATAAGAGACAAATATTTTTTATTATTTTTTTGAGGACGTGACATACTTACAGATGTACCTCATACTGGATTTTAGAATGAGCCTCTCAGCTCAATTACTAGTGATAAAATTGAACAGATATCACGTCAATAACTTTCCAAGATTGCATTAAACATTGTCAAAGAAAATCAACATCAAAGACTAGCAAAAGGTTAGGCGCTTATCAAACATATTTTATATATAGAAATAGGGGATGGATAGAATGTGAAGGTATAAAAAAAGGTTTTGAAGGTAGAAAATTGCGTTAACATAGTTTCTTGTTATGCATGCAAGCATGGAAATAGTGAGTAAATTATCGCTCAAGTGCTTTCTGCAAAAGCGGAAGGAGAGGAATAAAACTCTAGATCATCTATATTTTTTTACTCTGTTAATTCTATTGTAAATTGACATGATTGAATAAAGAAATGTGTATTAAAGTGATGTTTTTTTTTTGTGGAGTCCAGATTCAACAACGTGGCTCCTTACACCAGCATAGAGAGGGTGACATTTCCTTAGAAATAAGGAAAGAATTGAACTGAGCAAATCATATTGTAAAAGGTGTATATAAACATATTTATAAAATTTTTGTTTCATTTATTTGAGAAAGGCATAAGTAAATATTTTCATTTCAATTATTTTACTCTACTTTCAGTAACAAAAATCGTCATTCTTATATTATAGAGATAGTGTGAAGACATTAAGGAAACTAGCATTCTCTTGTATAGTCATAAAATATTTGATGACTAAAACATTTACAAAATAAAATATTTGATGAATTAAACCATTTCCAAAATAAAAATAACAAATGACATAAGAAATTTATTTCGCGTTAATACAATCTATTACATTTTATTCACATCGTCCAGAAGTTGCCCGTGGGCTAAACAATCCTATAGAAGTCAAACTAATATTTTTATTCACATCGTACAGAAGTTGCTCGAGGGACAAACAATCCTATAGAATTCAAATAAATATTTTTATAGAGTTGGCAGTTTAGCCAATATTTGATATATCGACTTGTTTTATAGGAATTAACTCTAAAAATATTTCATATACCGGAAACAGAAATCAAAAGAGCAATCAAGATGCTTTCCCTCATTTACGTCAAGTAAGTTTAATTGTATGTATAATTTTGTCATATTATCTCATAGGGTGTTCGCTTCTTATCCCTTTGAATTTTTTCGCTTTCATTTGAATTTTGGAGCTGCACTTTAAAAGCCTTTACTAATATCTGCTATCATCTTCATGATGATGAGAAACAATTGCCAAATTTCATTATTATCATGATTAAATAATATCCTTTTCTGCTTAGGTGCTTAGGTTAAAACTAAACATTAGCTGACAAACGCCATTTTGGTACTTACTTTGATAATTAAAAATAAATAAATAAAACAATATAAGATTATTAAAAAACAAAATTAATATTTTCATAATAAGTACATAAATATCTCTTTCTTACTCACAAAGAAAATTGATATTTTCATATCTATTGCATATTATTCCTTACATTCAAGGAACATATTTTCAATTCTAGTACATATTATTCTTTATATTCAAGGAAACTGGATTCCCAAATTTGGAATTTAATCTGATAATAAAAAAATCTAACACAACATATTTTTTTGTTTGTTTTTATGTTAGTTGTAAAATACACTGTTTTTTTTGTTTTTTAATTATGTTTTTTTTATTGCCATGTTTATGGAAAACTGAAAATCTTAATTGGTTAATAGATTTTTTTTTAATTATGGGATATATGTGTTTATCTTATAATAAGTTTTCCAAATTTTTAATTTAACTATTAGAATAATTAAGTAGATGATAAATTTTTAATATCTATGAAGTCAGATTAGTCATAGTATTATTTATAGATAAGGGATGGCGATTTACCTCCAAGTTAGTTATGATGTTTTAATTAATTGAATTCATATTAATTAATTTAAAAAAATATATATATCGATGTATGTCATATTGGAAATGTAATATTGATAATCTATGTTATTAATCGTTGGTATGGTTAACAAAAGCTATTTAAAAATTAATAATTTCCATATTCAAGTAAGGTGAATCATATCGTTACATATTTTTTTGAAATATATGTTTGTTTTTTATATATTAATTTTTTTTAATAATTAATAATACTAATAATAATTTACAATAAATTTTAATTTACTTAGTTTAGGAAATGTGAAATATAGTACGGGAAAAGTGTTTTGATGTTTATCATATATTAACAACTATAAATATTTACAAGTGATTTAATTAATATTATAGTCTAAAATAAAAAATAGAAATATAATTAATTCTGATATTCAACAATTAATATAACTGTCAATAAATCCAAGGAATTAATAAATATGTATCTTCATATACAATTATAAAATTGATATCTCTTTGTGACATATCTCTTCTATAAATATTTGTAAAGTGTTTTTGAAATATAATATTAAATAAATCCTTTTAATTTAAAAAAACATAAAAAAATGTTCCTAGATTTATTTATAATTATTAATAAATATAGTTATTATTATTTTCCTTTAAAATACATTAATTTTATTTTTCAATTTCAAATTATATATAGAAATTTTGAAAAAAAACTAAATGAAGTCATTTAATTTAAAATATTACCTTCATTAATTTAATTAATCTTATTAAACAAGATATTTTAATATCCTGGAGTTAATATTATTAAACATAATAGATTAAACCCTAGAGTTAATCCATAATACATTAAACCCTAGGGTGAATATTATAACCCGTTAGATCAATATGTCAACCATGTTTTATCAAAATCAATCATGGTCAACCATGGTCAATCAAGGTCAACGATGTTTCAACGTCATATTGCGACAAAGATTGTTTATCAAAATCGACCATTGTCAACCATGGTCTAAAGTCGCATTGTGACAAACATTGTCTCAATATAAAAATCACATGGTCAATCATGGTCCTACGTCGCATTGTGATATGGTTTGTCTCAATATGAAATCAACCATGGTCAACCAAGTTTATTTTAGGGTTTATGATATTTATCTTAGGGTTTATATACCTTGGTTTTATAATGTTAATTCCTTGGGTTTAATATTATTCAGTTGGGTTTACAATCCCTTGGGATTTTAGCATTAATCACTTAGGTTGATTATTCCCTTGGGTTTATTAATCGAAGGGTTCATATTTCTAGGGTTTAATATTATTCCCTTGGGTTTTTTATTCACTTGGATTTATAATATCAATCATGGTCAACCATGGACAACCATGGTCAACCATGGTAAGTCATGGTCAATCATGGCCAACCATGTTTTATAAAATCCATCATGGTCAATCATGATTTAATGTCGCATTGTGATAATGATTATGTCAATATGAAAATCAACCATGGTAAACCATGTTGCATTGTCACATTGTGACAAATATTGTCTCGATATGAAAATCAATCATGGTCAAACATGGTCAACCATGGTCCAAAGTTGCATTGCGACAATCTAAGGTTTTATTAATCTAAAGGTTCAACCATGGTCAACCCATGGTCCAATGTCGCATTATGACAAAGATTGTCTCAATATGAAAATCAACCATGGTCAACCGTATTTATTTAAGGGTGTATAGTATTTATCTTAGGGTTTATATTATTCCCTTGGGTTTAATATTTTTCCCTTCTGTTTATAATCCCTTGGGTTCTTAGTATTTATCCCTTGGGATTATTATTCCCTTGGGTTTATAATATCAAACATGGTCAATCATGTTCACTCATGGTCAACCATAGTCAACCACAATAGATCATGGTGAACAATGGCCAACCATGGTCAACCATATTTTATAAAACCAATCACTGTCAACCATGCTTATTTTTATGCTTATAATATTTATCTTAGGGTTTATAATATTAGTCTCTTGGGTTTAATGTTATTCTATTTGGTTCATAATGCCTTAGGGTTTAGTATTAATTTGTAGGGTTTATAATATCAATCCATTGGGTTTATTAATCTAAGGGTTCAACCATCGTCGAGTATGGTCCACATCCACATAGAACAAAATAGGAATCCCCATCAAAAAATATGGCAAGAAAAGTATACCAAATATTCTGAGGAGGATGAGGGCTTTTAGAATCCGAGGGAAAAAAGGAAGAGATGATATACTATTATTCCCTTGGGTTTATAATATCAATCTCTTGGTTTTATTAATCTAACGGTTCATATTCCTAGGTTTTAATATTATTCCCTTTGGTTTATTATCCCTTGGGATTTTAGTATTAATTCTTTGGGTTTATTATTTTCTTGAGTTTATAATATCAATCATTGTCAACCATAGAAAATCATGGTCAACCATGGTCAAGCATGGACAACCATGTTTTATAAAATCAATCATGTTCAATCATGCTCCAACATCGCATTGTGACAAACATTTTCTCAATATGAAAATCAACCATCCACAACCATTGTCCAACATCGTATTGTGACATACATTGTCTTAATATGAAAATAAAACATGGTCAAACATAGTCAACTATCTTCTATTGTTGCATTGTGACAATCTAAGGGTTCAACCATGATTGAGCATGGTCCAACATTGGATTGTGACAATGATTTTCTCAATATGAAAATCAACCATAGTCAACTATGGCCTACCATGTTTATTTAAGGGTTTATAGTATTTATCTTAGAGCTTATGCTATTCCATTGGGTTTAATATTTTTCCCTTTATTTTATAATCCCTTGTGTTTTAATATTTATCCCTTGGGTTTATATTATCAATCATGGTCAACCTTGGTAAATCATGGTTAACCATAGTCAACCATGGTTAATCATGGTCAACGATGGATGGCCAACCATGGTCAAACATATTTTATAAACTTAATCATGGTCAACGATGTTCAACCATACTTTATAAACTCAATCATGGTAATCCATGGTCAACCATGTTTATTTTAGTATTTATAATATTTATCTAAGAGTTTATATACCTTGGGTTTATAATATTAGTCCCTTGGGTTTAATATGATTCCTTTGGGTTCATAATCTTTTGGGTTTATTACTTTCTTGGATTTACAATATCAATCCCTTAGGTTTATTACTCTAAGGGTTCAACCATGGTCAAGCATGGTCCAATGTCACATTGTGACAAAAATGGTCTCTATATGAAAATAAACCTTGGTAAACCATGTTCTATCATGTTTATTTTATGGTTTATAAAAAATTTATCTTAGGGTTTATATAACTCCAGTTTATATTATTCCCTTGGGTTTATAATTCCTTAGGTTTTTACTATTAATCCCTTGTGTTTATAATTCCTCACGCTTTTAGTATTAATCCCTTGGGTTTATAATATCAATCATGGTCAACCATGGTTTATCAAAATCAATCATGCTTAATCACGCTCAATCATGGTCAACCATGCTCTAACGTCCCATTGTGACAAAGGTTATGTCAATATGAAAATCAACCATGCTCAACAATGGTCGAATGTCGCATTTTGACAAATATTGTGTTGATATGAAAATCATTCATTGTCAAGCATGGTTAGGAATGGTTTAATTTCACATTGTGACAGGGATTGTCTCAATATGAAAATCAACCATGGAAACCATGTTTATTTTATGGTTTATAATATTTATCATAGGGTTTATATAGCTTGTGTTTATATTATTAAACCCTTGGATTTAATATTATTCCTTTGGGTTCAAATCCCTTTGGTATTTTGTATTAATCCCTTGGGTTTATTATTCCCTTGGGTTTATTAAAACAAATCCCTTAGGTTTTTTAATCTAAGCGTTCATATTCCTAAGGTTTAATAGTATTCCTTTGCATTTATAAACTCAATCCCTTGTGTTTATTAATCTAAGGATAGATATTCCTAGTGTTGAATATTATTCCCTTGGGTTTATAATCCCTTGGGTTTTTTCAATTAATCCCTTGGGATTATTATCCACTCGGGTTTATAATATCGATCATGGTCAACCATGGTCCAACATCGCATTGTTAAAAAGATAGTCTCAATATGAAAATCAACCATGGTCAACCATGGTCCAATGTTGCATTGTGACAAAGATTGTCTCGATATGAAAATCTATCATGGTTAAGCATGGTCGACCATGGTCTAACATTGTATTATGACAAGGAAAAACTGAATATGAAAATCAGTCCTGGTCAATCATGGTTACCCATGTTTATTTTAGGGCTTACAATCCCTTGGGTTTATAATATTAATCCTATGATTTATAATATTAATCCCGGGGTTTATTATTCTCTTGGATTTATAATATCAATCATGGTCAACCATGGTCAATCATGCTCAACCATGTTCAACCATGGTCAACCATGTTTTTTTAAATGAGTCACAATCAACCATGGTAAATCATGGTCAACCATGGTCCAATGTTGCATTTTGAAAA